>NCSJ02000246.1:0-64246 GCA_002812745.2 Scytalidium lignicola
CTCAACAACGCCGCGACCTCAATCCCCAACGGCGAATCGACGCCCGGTTCCGCCAACAGCCTCACAACGCTCTCCACCGCGCCCTTGATCCCAATCACCGGCCTCCAATTATCCTTCAGCACATCGAGACAGATCTCCCCCGTGCTCCACGCGATGTTCGGATGGCAGATCTTGTTCTCGAAGCGGATCTCCGGAGGGCGGTTCGGGTACGTGGGCGGGATCGTGATGGATAGCAACCAGCGGCCCTGTGTGTAGCCGGTTTGCGGTGGGAGGTGGGCGCCGGAGATGATGGCGCGCCAGGCGAAGAGGGAGGTGGAGGCGTCGAGGGGGGAGAGGACGAGGATGCCGGTTGGGAGGGGGTCGGAGGTTAGGGAGGAGAGTTCTTTGAGGAGGCGTTGGGTTGGTGAGCGGGTTGTTGGTTTGGAGGAGGAGGATGGCGGGGAGCCTTTTCTGGAGGAGGTGGACATTTGGAGGGTGGTTGGGCTGCTTGAGGTTTGCGACGGNTTTTTTTGTTCGGTTTGTTTGTTTTGATTTTTGGGTTTATTTAGAAGCTCTTGAATAAATTGGAGGGTTCTATGGTTTCTGGGTGGATAGTCCTGGGGATCTGTGGTGTTTCTCTAGGGGCGAGTTACAAGATGCGGTGGCTTGTTGTTGTTGGTAGGTTGGTGATGCAAGTAGCTTTGGAAGCTTTATTCGTCAGAAGTCGTTGCCGAGGCCGATAGCTCTCTATCACCTATCATGACCGCCTTGTGATTGCCGGTTACCGCATCACCGAAGACAACATCACAAACCCATACACTCTACATAACTAACTCGTAACTTATTGAGCAGTTTATTCCTCTTAATTACTTTCAAGTAAACACAAACTAACTTGCAAAACCATGGAGTTTACACTTTCCCCTACATACCCTCACCAGCCTCTCATTTCCGCTCTTACAACTTTTTATACTCTTCTAGTTGACCTTTGTTATATTCCCGCTTCTTGCCTTTCGTTACCGTTAGTCAAAACAGGCTCTCACCCTCCTCGTTCTATAAACCATCGTGCTGCTTCACGGCATGGTTTCAGTAACGAAGTAATCGATTTGACGTATCGAATACCATATCTCACAGACGATGACTACAAGATTCACGGTGAAACGAATCCACTCTGCTATTTAGTCCCACCAGGAAAGCAAATTCCAGGAGATGAAGATGAATATAACCCTCTAGAGCAAGAAGAAGGTGAAGAGCAGTGGGAATATGCCAAGGATCCAACGTACCAGGAGAGAGATGATTTATTTAAGAACCGTAATGCGCTGGTATTAACAAGAGGCAATGCTTATGGGACCGAATTAATATATGACCTCGACAAATGTATGTAATCTATCTATTTCCCCTTTTTCCGACTTAAATTATTCCAAGTTATANTTTTTTATTCCATTTTCACCAAAAAAACAAAACACAAAAATAGGCACTATCACAGCATGGAACCACTTTACACAATCCGACTATTGGACTGACGAACCTTCTTATTCGATGACTTCGGTGCATAATCCTCTCTATGTATGGATCAACCATTTCTTAACTTTAGAATATATTCCATTCGAGGGCAATCTCATAGTTCCGTTACCTCTCGAAGCACATGGCTATCCTGGGAATAATCCCAGCGAAGAGGAAATGGAACAGTGGAGAGAGGGGATAAAAAGACACGAAAAGGAGAGAGGGTTGAAGAACGTTTACATTGAATGTGGATGGAAAACGGATGCTGCTAATTCCTTAGGAATTAATAGCAAGGATGACGGAAAGAACGTGGCAAATGAAGAACAAGACAGGAGGATTTGGGAGAAGTTGGAGCAGGCACGAGAAATGGCCAGAAATGACTTTCAAGGAAATGTGTTTGTGGAGAAGAGGAAAAAGTATATGAAGAGAATATATACAGAAAGCTCATAAGAGTTCCCTTTCATATTTTAAAGTTGCAAGAGGATTACTCTTCGCGCGCCTCGTACCCTGGAGTTTGGAGTATGGCCTCAACTGATATCTGGCGACGAATCAGATTTACGAAAACGCTTTTGACAACACATAATCCTAAATCAGACAGCAGAGCAAAATTTATTTATTCAAATCCGATTGTATTCATTATAAGGAGAATTGCGTCACTTAAGAGTGTCCGCCCTCACGTTCCTAGCGAAGTTATCCCTTCCCCCCTACTCTCCCAACCTCATCCACTTCATCCAGATCATGTTTTCTGGAGAATCGCTCTAAAACGACAGGGAGCACTGCAGCAAGCAAAAATATACGCCCCTGCCATAAACTGTAAAAAAAATAATCCGTAAAACAAATCACACAAAAAACACAGATTTAGCCCCTCATTCCAGGTTTTTCTTCATCCCAGGTCAGAGCACAAACAAATATCTTATGTAGCAAAAAGGGAAAACCGCTAAAAATCATCTTCGTACCACTCCATCCTCTCGTTATAATGCCAAAGAAAGTTCTTCAAAAACCATGCCTCGCCGTAGATTTCAAATGCCTTTCCTAGGATAAGAAGGTGTGATGCTGATGCAGATGGTTTGAGCGCAAAGTTAGGTGCGAAAACAGGTTGACAAAAACAGGAGGAACCGCTCAAAGGATCGAAGTAGCGTGAGTAGCGAGTAATGGAAGCAATCACAACTGGTTAGGATAATGCGTAGTGGAGAGATAGAGAGTGAGATAAGGAGACGATAAAGAGAAAAGTGCACATGAGATCCGTTTTAATCATCATTTAACCATGAATGTGACATGTAATGGGGTTTGATCGTGTGCGACAAGAGATTTTTGGAGGTCTTCAAGCAGAGTAGTCCGAGTTGATACGATCCAATCCAGATTCTTCAAGGCGCATCTTTTGGCTTCCAGAACTGCATAAGGCGGCTGATACGTCTTGACTTGCTTGGCTTTTCCCTCTTCTCTCCCTCCACTATGAAACTCTCGGGTCGGCTTTCGATGGACAGCTTACTTTTCTCGCCATGAGAACTGCTGATCAGCCGGGAGAGGCTAGCCATGCTTGACCGTTTTCGGGAAACAGCTGCGGAGAAAGATGCCGAGCGTTGACCCTCGCGGAACTGAGGATTGTATGCAGCAGGGTTCATGCTGCTTTCTTTTGTCATGGTGGAGCGGCTGCTCGAGAGAGAAGGAACATCGTCAACAGACATCCTCAGCTCGGGACCGGGCTCTCCAAGTAGCAGCATTTGAAAGGCGTTTTCATCACCAAAGGAAGATGCAGTTGTAGATACCCGCTGCGTATCATACGAGAATGGAGAGCGGGGAGAGGGGAATGAGGACTGCGTTGTCGAGAAAGGACTTGAAGGTATCAGGGATTGCGATTGAAGTGAGAGCGATTGCACTTCCATGGGAGAGATCTCCTTCATAATCCGTGGTCGGAAAGGAGGAGTTGCAGTCGAATTCGTTGACGGGGCTCTGGAGTGTGGTCTTGGAAGGAGCGAGTCATCCACGATTTCAACCTGGGTGGACAATTCTTCCTGAATTGGTTCATCCTTCAGGGATGTATTAGAATGTTCTGAGCGTATGCCATGGTTGTTGGATTGTCGAGAAGAAGCTTCGCTCAGAGCAGCACTACCTTTTCGCTTGACCTCTCTCAGAGAGGCAGACCCCTCCTTTACGGAGAAATCCATGATATTTTCTGACTGCTCATCTTCTGCCTCTACAACCTTGATGTCAATCCCCAATCCAGTCTCTTCTTCGATGTCGACTTTCGTTTCCGAGTCCTTATCGGAAGCCCTAGTATCTTCCCATTCATCTTCCTCATCTTCTTCAAACACATCAGCCATTGTAGAGCTACTCCCCAGTCGGTGAATGCCAAATCGTGGGAAATCAAATGGAACCATTTCAGGAGCACTTTCAGCTCGTCGATGATAGTGCATTCCAGGCCCAACAAACCCGCCCATTCCAGCTGCACTGTGCATTCGACGCTTAGAACTACCAGGCTTTTGCGAGGCTTCGAATTGGGGATCATAGGAAGAATTGAAAGCCGAAGGTGTCTGGAATGGGCCCAAGGCCGCATCTAGATCGATAATTGGACTCATAGACTCGTCATCCGGAGATGGTACTACCTTTCTCGGCTTCCAGGTAGTAAAGTCGGTCTGGATCTCCGGGGTTGTTGAAGGACTGGACTCGGCGGTAGTAGTAACTGGTATTGCGAGCGATTCCGATCCGGTTGTGGAATCTTCAATCCTAGAAGCAAAAGGGTGGATGGGTGGAGTTGGTGAGCGACGTGCAGCCTTCTGTTTCTGGCTACGAGGACGCGTNCGACGAGATAGGATTGAGCCAGCCCATGATTTAACCTTCTTTTGCTTCTTCATGTGCTTCTTTGATGCTGTTGATCTCCGTGACACTGTTGGCTCGAGAATTGGCATATCGTCAGGAGATTGTACATTAATTGATGGAGGTACAATATCAACTTTTACGTTCTGTAATTCATTGACTGATGAAGCTGCACTGACTGGCCTGGAACGAGAGGGAGAAGTTTCACCACCAGCTAAATCATGACCAAAGAAATTCCATTTCTTCGCATTGAATTTTGGTGTAGACGGGGTGCCAGGAATGTTAAGTGAATCATCCATGAGCAGAGGAATAGAGCCACGTCGTCTTGGACTTGCAGCGCCATCAAGGAAATTTGAAGTATCCTTAGTCCCATCCAAGATTGAACCTGCGGTCTTTGGTCGGCCGTCCGACGCCTTCTGACTTGGTAATAAGCCAGACGCTGATGATCGCTGCTCCTTGCTTGATGGAGTGGAAGTCCCTGAAGAGACGATCGAAGACAGACTGTTAGAAACCGAATGTCCTTTCAGCGTTGTTATTGTGCTAGATGTGTCACTTGATACCAACGATAGAGGGCGCGGAATGAACTCCAGAGTATCGGAAAATCCGACTCGGACACGATTAAGCGCTTTCCCTGGAGGGCTGCCCTCAGGGGAAGAAGCTGCTCGAGGAAATTCCTCATCTTGCGGGGTCTGGATCGTGGGGATAGTCCCTACTGCATTAGTTATGCTGGGGAACGAGATCTGCGGCTTGACCTGATCGGCCGGACTGTTTGGTGCGCTTCCGCCTTTAGGAGAGAGTGTAGGAGTGATTGGTTTCAGAATTATGCTCAAATCGTGGGATGATAGTGCTGCCGATCGCCTATGGGCGTGGCCACGTCTGCCAGCAGGTGGGCCCATAGCTGGCGGTCCCGTTGGGGAGGGTAGGGCTCCATCGATCTTCGTTGGACTCGTGCTCACGAGGCCAACTCCTGGACCTGCTTTACCATCGCCACCAACATACTCGCTGGTGCTTCGTCGATGTCCGGCGGGCCGAGCTGCCATGGTTCTTGGTGACTGAGGTGAAAGAGGTGGACTCAGAGCAGAAGCAGGGCCAAGGGATGCCGAAGTCGAAGGATTGAACGAGAAACTCGGGAGTGGTGGAGGGACCTGACGTTTCTTATCACCCATGGTGCTGCCCAAATCTCGCTTTGGCTCGAAATTCAGCTCGATAGCAGACATTGGTCGGCGGCCTGTTGTTCTCGAAAAAGAGGCTGGCGCAGAGGACGACGCGGTGTCGCGCGGCGGGAATACGAAGGGAGGGTTTGGAAGAGGACTAGGGATATTGATACGAGCTGAGTGCGTGATAGCTGTAGAGGAGCTTGAGGAAAGGCTGCCAGTCCTGCGTGAAGTTAATTGATCTCCCATCGTTGGTCCGACGCTGGCATTCAGCGAAATGCCGCCATGCATCACCTGGGCAGCGGTTGTGGATGTAGCCGCCATGATTTCCGACGGTTCCCAGCCGACAAGGACGCAATCCAAAGCTACGGCGATATCATAGAGTCTCTGTTCTCTTGATCAAACGTGATTGCCGTCTCCGAGAGTAGTCGCACTCTTGTAATCTAGCGCAACTCGGATCCGTGGAGCAAAAAGTTCGAAATCGTTGTCGTATTCGGTGCTGTTTTTTTTTTTCTTCAATGGCAACAACAAAACATTAACAAAGCGATCTCCGATCTGAAAATCGGATTTTCCCCCGTCAGTTGTCTCCTCGAGCGCAAAATAAAAATAATAAAGTCGTACTGCGATATGACGAATCTAGCTATCGATTCGTTGATATCTCGAGGTGAAACCGTGTTAATCGGGGAGCGAAGCTGGCGACGAGCAGGACTGGCGAAAAAAAAAAGGAGCGATGGGCAAAGGGGAATTCAAAGGAGCGGACGGTCTCGAGGACCAAAGTCGGGATGGAGGTTATTCGGAGGAGAAGGAGGGGGCGGAGAGAGAAAGAGAGAGGGGGGGTGGAAGGTCGAAGGACCCGAGAAGGAGGGAAAGAATGAAAGGTGGAGGTTGAAGGTGAGGGTTTTGATGGCTCCGCAAGTCCCATAGAAGAGAGGGAGTAGCAGAGGGCGGAGGAGGACAGCAGTAACCGTATGAAAGCGTCCCCACTCGCAGCAGAAGTGGTGCCCACTGAGTTGCGAGGTGTGCGGTGGCCGGCCAGTCTCACGCTAGGCGTTATTGGAGCAGCACTAGGCTGCTTCGGGCAAGGAGTGGTGAGGAACCTCGTCAGCTAGCTGCCAGCGAGCGACCAGGACCCCCGGTGACTTGTCACCAGTCAGGAGCCCGCGCCCGGCTCAGAGCGAGAGCGAGGCGTTGCGCTAGCGCGAGCTTGCGAGGGAGGACAAGGAAGGAAAAAGCAAAAGATGGGCGGCCAGGAACCAGGGGCGGGCCAGCTGCCAGGGACCGGTCGTCTGTTTGTGTGTGTACATGATGTACCTCAGTAACCCGTCCGTATTCTTTGTGTGCTTTTTGCAGCCCTTGAGATTGTGTACTGATACAAAGGTTTAAAATTAAATACGGACGTAAACTTTGTACAGTACTGTGTGGTATAATCATCATAGTCATTAATTTAATCAAAATGTGTGAATGAGTGAGTGTGTGTGTGTGCACGTTTCCTTAAATAGGTTATTACAGTGCTACATACAGTACTCGTGTGCGGTGCTGTAACTTTTCTTGTTGTTGTATTATTACCGTGCTTGCATGTACACAGTACTGTGTCTTTATTGTTATTGCGATCTCAGGACCTACAGTCAATCAATTAATCAATCCATCAACCAGCCCCCAACCCCAACCCCAACTGCACCAGGCGCCAAACTGCTGCACCTTCCAGGTACCGGGTCTCCAGGGGGATCTGTAGATGCAGAGTACATCCCTTATTAGACCAGAGGATGGACCTCATCTACAAGAGCTGCAGCACGTCGAGTCACCGCAAAAAAGCATCTCTCTACCCACAACTGGGAACCTGCAGGAGGCTGTCATCCCAAGCGAGCGAACATCGCGATTGTTTCTTCGGTTTCCTGTCTGTTTCTCCTCTTTCTCCTCGTTCCTGTGCCTGATGATCCCCCTCGAAAGGATTCCTTGCCTGTCACGCGCATTCGGCGAAACAATTGCCTCTCCCCAGATTAAGGTTCAGCCATTCAGGGGGCGCTCATTACGGGAAACCCATGATTTTTCTTGATGCTACGTAGCACGCACTGTAGCACACAGCTAATTAATTTAATTAGGCCTTTCTCTGGTTCTTCTTTTGTTTCTCTCCCCCGTTTCTAGACACTATTACAAACTTCGAGTACAGATGGTTGAAATTATGTCTAAAGTCAATTACGTCTAACTTATACGTTACGTTGTTTTGGATGATGAGAAAGGCGGGCATGGTGATCGTCTCACGACATCCGTTCCCGCGTTACGCTCCTCTACTAACTGTACTCTATAGGACTAATGTAATACAGTACACACCACCACCACAGCAACAGCCCTCTGGCATTCCTCCTCCCGTGTAACTTTCAACACCCCATCGCCATGGACAACCATGTGGGCGGGCGTGTCTAACAAACACTGCTAGTTCTTCCCTTTCCAGTCTGATCGGGCTTGCCAGGGGCGCCGATTAGCTTCCAATTCTGTATTTTTAGAGAGCGCCCTGACAGGCTGAATGGTATGAGAGTACGAGAGATACCCGTGCTCTGCGAACAATCAGCGCCCCTTCAGCCCGTATCGAGCCAAGCCGAAGAAGCCAAATCTGGAGACTGAGGGTCATCTGTTGTTTCCTTCAATTTCACCCTCCCCAAACAATCCGGCCGTACACTACGCTAACTCCACCTCTCCAACCCAAAGACGGCATTGATCATGGTCTGCTGGGTCCCCGTGCACGCCAGATGCCTGGAGTCGATGAGGTCAGAAGTGTGAGATGGCATTGTCACGATCTACTCAGCAGAAAAGCAGTGCCTTCCCTCCGTGTTTTGATGTCTCTGGCCTTGCGGGTTGGATTTTGCTGATCGGGAGGGACCACGTTTTTTTCCTGTAACCCATGCTCCACAAAATTGGGGGGGAGAGACACCAAGCACTACGAATGCTTTAGTGCAGAACAAGTAGGCTTCTTCGCCAAGGCCACTGCAGTCCTGCAATACGGTTCTGTACAAGTAATAATAATTTGGTGTTTGTTGACCGCGTGTGCAAATGGAAAGGTGTGTGCTTGATCGTCAGGGCGGCCACCGACTGGTCCACCTTCTCGCACACGGTTGTTCGCATCAGCCTTCTACTTAGCAGCCCTCCCTGGTCTCGAGGTCGCTCCTCGCGGAGTCGTGGGAGAGGGTTAATTTGGATGTTTGTCCGTGTTGGTAACATTGCCCTGGCTCATGTCGCTTTCCGGAGACTTTCCTTCTTCGCTCTCGCCCCTGGTTCCTGGTTCCTGACTCTTCGTTCCTCGTACCTCTTTTCTTTTTTGGCGTGGCGCAGCGCAGTGCTGGTGCCTCTCACTACGACATATTGATACCAAAGAAAGCCAAAAACCCTTCAACTATCTCGATCTCGATCTCCCATGACGACAGGAGATGTGTCGTCATCAATAGATCGTTCTGCGACAACTTCATCTGCTGCTCAATTTACAGTAATAATAGCTTCGGCATCTTCCCGGACAGCGGGTGTCTCAGCAACGCAGGAACACATGTTCCGTAATCCCATAATTATCTGGTTCTCTCATTTCGGGCGGTAATTACGGTCCTCTAGTGCCCGGCGCTGGTTTGATAACGAGAACAAAAGCTGCCAACTTTTTTTTTTACCTGCATTTTGACATTCATTTACAAGTCATCTTGAGTAATCTCTACCGATATTAACAGAGAAAACAACAAGAACTGAATATGTCATCATCTGAATCATATCATGAGGATCTCTATTTTGCGCTCACAATGTGTCTAGTCCTGAGAGATAAGGTACTGCAAGGAATAAGGTCAAGCCTGTAAGGTGGCTGGGATTAGGGGAGGTTACGGCGACGGATTTTCTTAATTTCCGTTCTAGATATTTTTTTTGATTGCGATAATATCACCCGGAATAATATCTCATCCGAGACATCTCCTTTTCAATTCAAAAAATTACATTCGGACAATTTGATTAATTTGATCAATTACTGCATACGGAGGTAGAATGATAGGTTAATTAGCAATGGCAAGCCGTCAGTGTTGAAGAAATTCCATTGGCAGAAGCAAGTCATGCTACTCCCGCCGAGCGTGTGGTCCAGGACATCATCATGCAGTATCATTCGTGCTGGTCGTCACGTGGGTCGTACTTCTCTTCTTGAATCATCCATATCTCGAATCAGATATGGGTATGGGTATGGGTATGGGTATAGATATGTATCCCGTAATGCAAAACAAGGAATCCTTTCAGAACCTCTGCAAAGGAGTTTCTCCCTTGCGGTAAAAAACCCCCACGGCGTTGTAAGTCTTACTCTCTCCTTTCCTGTCTCCCCTCTCTCTTCTCTCCCTTTCCCCTTTCATTTCCGCATTGCCTAAGATATCCCAGACCATAAGAAAAACCTTGAACCAATTGGCTCAACATTCCTTCAAAAGGCCAGATTGTGAAAGGAATGCCAATAACCAGGATCAAGCACTCGTTATCTTAGCCACCCCCTCCTTTGCGACATGGCTTAATGATGACGCGGGTTTTATCCCTAAGACCTTACGACACTTGACCAGTAACCTAGATCAAGCTGCTGAAATCGACGTTCTCGTTGCCGTAGTCGACGGTCTCTCGCCGACCCCAAGTGAGGTTCCTCAAGCCAATGGCTCATCTCCAAACGAGGGGTTTTCTATTCTGCACGGGAGTCAATCTTTAGTACTACCCGGCCTATGGAGCAGCGAGGGACATTCCCCAGCTGTGAGAACTCAGGAATTACTCTCTAGCATTACAATCTCAGGGGCTCCATCTCAAGCAACTGAAATCACCCTTCCTCTAGCCAGTACACTTTTCCAAAATGGCCGACACTCAACTTTACAAGCTTCAAAGTGGCGCTTTGAGAATGGGAATTTCATCAAGGTGAGAAGTGAAGAGAAATCCCAGCAGACTATCAACGTCTTCTCCGGGAATAAGACCTTGGAATTAGAAGAGTTGTCAAGGATTCCTGCCACACCTATTACACCAGCTCGGCGCATCGTGAGTGGACTTGGAAATATAGTCCGACGAGTAGACTTTGGTCCGGATGGTGTTGGGCCTGCATCTCGTGAGTTGGAAGCTAGTATGGATGCGTATCTGGAGTCTAGGAATGGTGCGAGGACTAATATTGCGGTCTATGCTCTTATTGTACCGGCTGATATCGTGAGGGTTCGAGAAGCAGAGTCGAGTACAGGTTCAGAAGATGAGAATGGGCTCCTAACTGGGCGAACTGAGGTTGAGGCGCTGTGGCATGCTCCTAATGGCAACACTGGTTTTATTGGAGACTGGATCAAGAAGGGTGCAACATTTTGCAGAGTTTGTATGTTCCCTATTCCTTATATTGTTTCTTCTCTGACCTATTTTCTTGCGTATTTCCAACTCCGAAATTTATGTTAACGTTGTCAATAAGTGAGTGGTGGAGGCGGCTGGGGCCTCAAACAAGGACTCCTATCACTAGATCCTCAGACCACATACAACCAGGCCAACGAGCCGAGCTTTAGCTTCATGGGAGTATCTTTCGATGAGGCTTCCTCTTCTTCTTTATCATCATCCTCCGCATTAGGCGATCTCGCCAAACCTGATGCCTACATCCAATTCTTTGTCGCAGATCCTCATCAAGGACAAGATCAAGGAGAAAGAGTTAAATCTAACGCAACGGATGGCATGACTACTGTCGTAGGCACTGTGCCGAGTACGGTAGATGAAATGCCAAGAGTATCTGAGGGACTTATTTCCGATAATATTCCTGACGAGGATCTGTTTATTCACCATGTGGGACATTTCGGAGCGGTGTCAGAGAGCGGGATGTTTGTTGAATCTTCCGAAGCATCCTCCGCTTCTTTTAGTGGAAACTCGAAGTCTGAAAGTGGTTCTGAAGGACATATGGTTAGATCGAAGATCGATATGCCGTACTCCTTCTACACTTGGAAGACACTGTGATTAACTCGACGGAGGGCTTTCTGTGAAAGAAAAATTGGCTTGCGGGAGTTTAGATGTGTAAAATACTTTTTATCTATTGGGGGTTTACTCTTGGAGAACTTACCCTATAATAGAAGAATCTAGATACAAACTGGGGATGATGAGTGGATACTGGGGTCAACAGGAGGTAAATGAGTTACTAGGAAAAAACTGGGATATGAACTCCAAAACTGTATTGTATTTGTACTAGTTAGGTTAGAAGGCGCCGCTCGAGAGGGATTTTTGAATCAGTGGGCCACATCAATAAAATCAAAAAGTTATACATCTTCTCTACTCATGAAATACATGGATTTCTGATCAAGGCACTGTTCGGTGTAACACGACGTACTAGGTAATTGAAACCGAACAAAAATAACCAGGAAAAAAAAATGAAGTACTTTTTATTTCTCCCGGGTCAACTTCCGTGAAAACCATAAGATTCCATCTTCGGGATTCAAATCTCTTAGCGCTACTTGGCGTCGGTATGTTGGGACGGAGACCTAGGACGAGATGGATGGGTTGTCTGAGATATGTCACATGTGTGTATTTTATATGAGGTGGAATTATATTCAGTGATACCATAAACGCAAATGAAATTAGTGGAGAAGTTTACCTAGATTTATTAGACGTCTCTTTGACAATGTTGTGTTATTATATATTGGTGGTTTGATTATAAGAAGTAAACTGGATAGTAAATTTAGTTCGNAAAAAAATTATTATATAGACAGTTGAAAAAAGAAAAATTATCATATTTTCTAATCAGCCAACGAAGCTGCTTCGTAATAAATAGAAAGCTACCAATAGCAATACTAAATTCCAAATTAACAAACCCAGTTTTCCTTACGAAGAAAGTGGATTGGATTCATCCCATCAAGGTATTCACTGTAGCTGAAAGGAATACGAGCCTCGTTTCCCAGGCAACTTACCGTCACACCCCGCTGTCGCCCAAGCCGCCGTACCGTCAAAGTACCCAAGCGACGTCAACTGCTCTCCTAGTTAAATTTAGTGATCTGACCTTCATCACGGCACTCCGAATCCCCAAAACCACCTTTTACTCATCAAAGACCGGTTTTTGCTAGAGACATAGCTACAGATATTTCACAAGACCGGCTAATTATTTTACCTTGAAAATTTTACTTTGCAATGGATAGAAGCCTCGACGATATCGTGGCTGAGCGGCAGGTGCGTTATTGAAAAACCGGTTGGGTTTCTTAGATTGCTTCTCGGCCTTGCTTGGTTGGGATGATGATGATTATTATTTGAGGTGGTTATTAGATATACTGATGAATTCTATACAGGAAAGCCGTGGTCCTAGAGGCCGCCGTGGTGGACGGAGAAATGATCGGAATGATTACCCTCGCGACGGTGTAAGAAAGGTGAGCTCTAGCTATCCAGTTTCCTTTCCCAACAATAGACTGGATTGATCTGGTATAATCTGACCCAGCCTGAGCTGACATATTGCATCGTCTAGGTTCAGCTACCTCCTTCTCAATCCTCATACTCCTAATTCTTCTTCGATGTGTCCTCAGAACTTCTCGCGGTTCGATATCTACTGCTCGGTGCCTCGATGTCGGTTCAGAGAAGTACATGCTTTGAATATATTCAGCTAACACAGCCGTTTCCTCGCTTTCGCACAGTCGATTCGAGATGAACCTAGAAACATTGATTCGTGGGTTACATATCAGGCTAGCTCTTGTGGATAACATTTTAACATCTGTCCAGGGAATGGGTACATGACAAGTTCGAAAGCGATTGTAAGCATACAGTTTGGAATGGTCTAGGAATTGCGCTTATGTGTCTTCAGCTGGCAGACGACCAGCTCGTACCGAACGTCGCCGTTCGCCAGAGCGTGCCTAGTAAGTTACAAATATAGAAGGGTACTTTCTGTTAACTAGAACTAACTTACTGGAGTCCTAGTGATACCGTTACCCCTAAACTCCGTGTCGAAAACCTACATTATGATTTGACCGAGGAAGATTTGGATGTAAGACGCTAAAAGATGACGAGATTGACGCCATGTCTAATGTACAAATAGGATCTCTTTAATCGTATTGGCCCCGTACAAAAACTTGCTCTGGTGTACGATCGCGCTGGTCGTTCAGAAGGTATTGCATACGTGACGTATGAATATGCCCAAGATGCTAGACGAGCAATTCGCGAGTTTGATGGAGCTAATGCTAAAGGTATTTACCTGCACGTGTCAACGATGTGTCTCTATTCTGACAGTTTGCAGGTCAACCCATCCGGTTGATATCGGTCCCTGCTGGGCCAGCTGGAGGCCGCCGGAATCCATTCGACACTGCTGTTGTCCCTGGCCGTTCGTTGGCAGATCGTATAACGGTTGCCCCTGGTGTTAGATCTCGCTCAAGATCCCCTGTTCGCCATTCGGATGTCAGTGGACCGCCTCCCAGCAATGTTGACCGCTACGTCCCCGGTCGAAGGGATTCACGTAGCCCAAGACCGCACAGAAGAGAGGGTCGCCGGCCTGGTGCGAGGAGAGAGCGTGGTGGCCGAGGTGGTGGCGACAGATTAGCACGTGATGGCAGACCTAAGAAGACGCAAGAGGAACTGGATGCGGAGATGGAGGATTACTGGGGAGGTAAAGGTAAAGAGAACGGAGAGGAGGCCGCGCCTGCTGCAGCCGCAACCACAGCGGTGGAAGACATTGACATGATTGAATAAGGGTATTGTGTACAACATAAATAGGAGACCGTTTGGGAGCTCAGCTTGGGAATAGATGATGGGATAGTTTTTTCTTTCTTGATTGATTAATACAATTGATTGTTATATGCCTCGGATATATCCTCCTGTACTGTACTAAGTATACATGCAATCAATCTGTGCGAAATACAGTACTATCCCAGGAATGGGTTCGCGAATCTGTTTTTAGTTGGATAGTGGAGACAAATGGGAGGAAGGATCCGGGTTGCACAGCACAGTTTAAGCTCACAGGGATGATGAGTGACAAATTTAGGGATCGGCCGGATTAGAAACGACTGAGAGAGCCGCAAGGCGAGGCTCACAGTCCAGCAAGGCGTGATGATCCTTCTAAAATAAAAGTGGCTGGTTTTGGCGAACTTGGGTTGCTGGATCTGGCGGGCCGGACCCGTTTAGGGAGCGAGGGAACCATTAACCGAGAGCATGCGAGAGGCAGCAGCACTGCCACGCTGCACTCTCAGGCACTGTATCTGATGCTTCCTCCTTGGCACACTACTTCGATAATGTTATCTTCCTGATTGACAATCATATATCGTGCCGCCTTATATAATTTAATAGAGAGAGTGCGCGCAATGTTCGTTGTTGTTGAAAATCAATTGGATGAAAAAAAGAAGTTCCTGTATTTTGTATTTGTATGTGTACCTCCTGAAGAGTACAGCTAAGAACCTCTTCTGCACTTGTTCCCTGCCAACAGAGTCCGATGAGTACTGGACCCCGGTGTTGCTTAGTCGATGGTGTCAAAGTTGCAGGGACACCGCCAGCATTCAACTAGGCGTAGCCTCTAAGCACGACTGCAGCACCCTCCAACCACCAACCACCGGCCGCCAAAATCCTTCGACTACCACCTCACCTCTCCCCACGCCGCAATCGTGGTCCTATATTTGGCTCATGACAAACCCACTCCTGCCCTATGTGGATGTGTCCATGGATCTTCGAGCACTGTTGGGTAAGGGTGGCCAGGTCATCCATAGCAAACTGTTGGCCGCACCATCTCTCCTGCGCGGCGAGGAGGAACTGCCTACCATCAACATTGCCAAAATGTACCATTTTGATTTTTCTGTGCCTCAGTATAACCTAAGGGCAAGGCACCACGAGCACTTCCCCTCGAAAGAAATTTCCACATTTGTACTGCTAATGACTAGCCGCATGCTCTCGATGAATGCATCCCTGTGGTGTGTGGGCATCCGAGAGCCTAATAAGTCTTTCCATCTTTTCGAGGGCGTCCACCCCCCATCGTCTGAAGTCAGATCTAATATAAGGCTTAGCTCTAACCCCAGCAACCAACGGTGAGAATATAGTAACTGGAGTGGTTCCTCTCGAATTANTTTTTTTTAGTGCATGCTGCTTCTATTTCCTCTCACAGTAATATTCTGCAGCTATGATCTGCTGTTCGCACTAATTAGCGTCCGGTTCTCNTTTTTTCTTCTTTGTTCTTTGCTTGTAAGCTCAGCTGTTTAAAATATAACTCTCCATGGGTAGTGGAAGAAGAGGAAGAAGCTCGTCGTCTCCCTTCCTTTCTTTGCTATCGCCGGCGCCATGTATGTTGTAACTGTACTTACGGTTGGAGCGCTGGCTCTTTTTCAGGCGGCAGCGGGTGTGAAGCAGTATGGTGGTGAGTTTTTGAAAAATCATTTTCCTATTTTCATGTATTTTGTGATTCAGTTTGTTGATTTTCGTGCCAAGATTCCATGGTTGCGAGAGCTTCGATTCCAGACGCGAGCTCCAGTGAGATAGTTGTAGCGACGACCACAACGACCAGCGATATTCCTACTACTACAACTACCACTATAGAACCTACTACTACAACAACTACCACAACAACCACTATAGATCCTACAACTACAACTACAACTACAACAACTACTGAAGTGCCTACCACTACTACTACCACTACTACCACTGAAGATCCTACTACCACAACTACAACCACCACCGAGGTTCCTACTACCACCACTACCACTACTCCTCCAACAACAACTACGACAACAACCACCGAGGCTCCTACAACGACTACCACCACAACTGAGCCAACGACCACTACTACTACCACTACTCCTCCAACCACTACGACCACAACCACTACGACCACGACCACTACCACTACTACTCTAGAGACTACTACTACCACCGTAGTTCCTACTACTACGACCACTACCACTCCCACTCCTCCTCCTCCTCCTCCTCCACCACCACCACCAACCACAACTTCAAAGCCACCTGTTTCTACACATGAAGATGTTGACCCTACCACTTCTACGCATGTGGACCCACCAACCACAACTACCACTACAACTACTACCACAACTACAACCTCGGAAATACATACGACAACATCATCTCCAACCACATCTGACGCACCTCCAACTACCACATCGAGGCCCACGCCAGGATCTCCTGTAGTATCGGGAACTCATACCACAGCGGAGACTCACACACCAGACTCTCCTAAGCCAACAACCACTACGTCAGATGTTCCGGTTCCAACTACTACCACGACAACTACTACTACTCAACTTACAACGACGTCTAGAAGTGAAACGCATACAGACAGTCAACCGCCAGTAGTAGACTCTACAACAACAGCACCAACGACCAGAATAACTACAACTTCTGAAGCTGAGCATACAACACTGCCTAAGAGTGAGCCACATTCAGGAAGTCAGCCAGTAGTCCACTCCACAACAACCACAATTGGAGTTATCAAGCAGTCCACTACTTCAGTTGCTTCGTCTACGAACTCTGATATTATTGCGCCTAGCGATACTTTACCACCAGTTATACCTCCTATTTTTTCTACAACAAGAAGCTCGATCGCATCAAGTCGTACAACAGATACCCAATCAGCTATACCTACTACGAGCTCGAGGAGACCAAGTAGGCCACCACCAATCTCCCTGCCGTCAATTCTACCAAGTATCCCTCCATCGATTATTCCAAGTATCATTTCATCGATTATTCCGAGTATTCCGAGTATCCCTTTATCGATCTTTCCTACAACTACAACTTCTGGCTCGGAACCTTCAAAACCCATTCTTAGCTCTAGCTCTAGGGTTACTGCCTCTTCTAACCCCACGACAAGCCCTATCATTATCTTTCCTACCTCAGAGACATCTACTATTGATATTTTCACAAGTGTGCCTGAATCCACTCCACCCATTGCTAGCCACCCCACTACAAGCATTGCCACCAATACCTTTGTTACTGTTCCAGGGGCTTCATCAGAACCAATTCCTCCATTGTCGATCCCCATTTCGCCCTCAACGCCTGCGATACCTACGTCGATTCTTGGCACATTACCACCTGCTGGCAGTTCACTACCTGCTACAACTGTTATCGGTGCTAGTGGAATGCCGACTAATGTGGTGTCTGAGCCTCCTACGGGAACAGGCTCCGTTGTCGTCCGTCCTAGTCAGCCTGGAGCCACCATTGTTAGCAGCGGAGGTGCGATACCTCTTCAGCCTAGTAGCAATGTTGTGAATAGCGGAGGTGTACTAAGTACCGCTGTGAACAGCGGAGGTGTTGCAAGTACGGAAGAGCCTCAGGGACTAACAACAACAGCACCAATTGTCGTTGGGGGTGCAACAATTACCCGTGACTCTTCCTCGAACTTGCGTATTGGTTCGCAAACTCTAAAGCCTGGATCCGCGGTCACAGTTAGCGGCCAAGTTATATCTGCGGCCTCGTCAGGTGGTGCAGTAATTATCAATCCTGCAACTACTACTTCAAAACAAACTCAGTTCATAGTCGTTGGTGGAACGACCATCACGGCGAACTCTAACTCAGATTTTGTGATAGGGACTCAAACTGTTGCACCGGGAGGATCGGCAATCACAGTTGGAAGTGAAATCATCACCATTCTTGGTTCACACACTCCAGCACCAACGTCTGCTGTTACTACTGCCCCTCCAGTCATTGTTGTGGGAGATAAAACATTATCTGCTCTCCGAAGTGGTGCCATAACTGTCGGTAGCGAGACATTGACAGTCGGAGGGAAGGTCACAATTAATGGACAAGTGGTTTCTTTGTCTCCAACAGGACATGCAATCATCGTTAATGCAGTCTCGCCGATAACTACTCCATCTACTATGGCCACTGTTACTAGTGCACCGTTGCCTCCTATTACTAGTCTTGTATTCGGAGGGCAGACTCTCACGGCTGGTGGACGAGTCACTATCGGAGGTGAGATCTTCAGTCTTGCGCCCAGTGGCACCGGTGTCACGGTTATAGGCACTGTGACTGTTGGAGGTGGAATCATGACTGCAACTCCTACAGGGAAGAAGAATAATGCGGGTGTGAGAGTGGATGCCTCGAGTAAGGCGTGGTTATTGATACCCCAAATTTCTTTTGTTCTTGTCATTGCATTTTGGGCGCATTGAGCAAAAAATGGCATATAGTTTTTGCATTAGCATTGGGCAATTGGCGTTTTATGTCATTTTGATTATTATTATTATCATCATCACCAGTTATTATTCTGTTTTGTATATACATATAAAAGGAGATTTTGTATAGATTAGAGTGAGGGGGGAGGATTGACGGGTACAGAGGAAAGATTTTGGGAGGATATATATACCTGCGTGGAAAATCTCCATAGTATATAGGCATACGTAGTTAATATCATGCTAAATGAAGCATATAATGTGTTTCACATTTCAGAAAGAAACAGCTTTCGTGAAAAATCGGTATATTTTATAGACTTCTTTTTGAGGTCTATTAATCAATTTCGTCTAATATTTCGTTATATCTCTTGGTTATCCCATTATATCTCATCTCTTCGTAAGTCGCCATCGTTTGATATAGTGGTGGTGGTGATCGTCGTCTAGGGGAGCCTTCCTCGAAAAGGCCAGATCAAATCAGAGGAAAAGAAACCACCGGAACATTACACACGTCTAATCCTTCTTCCTCCTCTTTCTATCCAGTCCCTCGCTCATAGCAACAGTGACATCATCTAATGTCAACCCCCTCTTCCTCCTCTCCGTCTTCTCCTCCCCAAGCACCGTCTCATCGGCAACAACTCTATAAACCTCGGCCACCTGGCCGAAAATACCCTCCCCGTCCTTGCCACCCGTGAATCCCCCTTCCTCCGCAAACGTCACTCCGATCTCCTCCATCTCCCTGACCCACCGGTACGCCTTGGGCGGCATCCCCGTCATCCCGTTTACCGCCCGCGGCAACACGCTCGGCATGCGCGTCTGGATCTCCTCTTTAAGCTCTTCTAGCACGCCCATCCGCTGCGCGGTAGTGAAGGCTTGGATGCACAGTGCCGTGAAGCCCTTGGTCGTGCTGGCGAAACAGCACTTCAGACCCGAAGCAGCGCCGATTTCTCCCGAGACGTGGCGCGCGTTCAGCGTTTCTGCCAGCTGGGCTCCTGAGAGAGGCGCGTCGAAGAGGGAGTCTGGCCCCGATAGGGGGATGCTGGGTCGGTTCCAGGCGTGGCTCGTGGTGCTCGGGTCCGGGTGGTGGGAGACGGTTGTGCTAGGAGCTGTGGTGGAGTTCTTGGGCGCGGGTGCCCCGCCGATGATGCCGCCGTCGATGAATTTGATTGCTGGAGCGGTGGATTTGAACAAGGCTGCGATTTCGCGCGTGGTGCGGGGAGAGACGGCGTTGAGGTCTAGATAGTAGAAAGGGGTCTTCTTGGGTGTTGGTTGGGATGCGAATGCTGTAGTGATCCGTTTTGCAGTAGCCAGGGCATCTCGGGGCGGGACGATAGAGAGAATGTAATCCGACTCAGACACAAGAGAGATGTCGGTTGGTAAGGCCTCGATATTACTTTGCTTAACTCGAGCGTGTGTATCTTCGCTGCTAGGAGTTAGGATATGAGGGATAGCATCATTTCAACCGCGAGAACCTGAGAACTTGTCTCATGAAATGGCAAAACTATCTCTCTTAACACCATACATGATACGGCCTTATCTTCTCAGAAAACCCTGAAAACCCCGAAATCATTCGTTGATCAATTGCAATTTTATAAGGGAAATAATGAAACAAATTATTCACTGAGAGAATATAACCAAGGAAAACAAGACGAGTTAAAAAAAGAGCTTCATTTCCTACCTTCGGCCCTCGATGTTCGTAACAACACGATAATTATACGCAATCAATAGCTTAGCGATCCCCATGCCCATCTCTCCGATGGATAGGATGCCTACAGTAGCTAGTGGCGACGACATTTTCCGAGATTAACTGCTGGATAATCTAACCTAAGAAGATCGAATTAGGGAAGATGAATAATGGGACTTGGATTGATCTTGGTTGGGATATAGAAACACTAGATAGAGATACTTATGATGGGTACAAGTAGAACTTACTGAGCGAAATTCACAGCCTGAGGCACCATTCTGGGCGACTATCAGGCTGTCAGGCTGTCAGGTGTCAGGCTAGGGATGTTTGCCTTAGGCACCTTAATTGCGAATCTTGCCTGACGGAGGGGTAGTTGGTACCTCAGGCCAAAACACTCACCCTTTTGGACTGGGTTGTAGTCATCGGTGCGATCAAATTTCATCATAAGCAAACATGGCAGGGATGTCCAACCCCCACCAAGCACCAAGGCTACACTTTTTTGTTGTGCCCCTCTGGTGGGAGGGAAAAGGGCCGCGCTTCCAGAGTCGTGTATTGGATCCTTTTGCCTCCCAATAATTGGGCACTGCAAAGGAAAGGCAAACACGAGGTCGATTTGAGCCAATTCACTGCTGTAGATTGGAATCCAATGGATGCAACCAACAGACCTGGTTCAGACTTGCATAGCAGGAGACCTTTGCGAGGACAACTCGTACGTTTGCATGTCTGCGTCGTTTGTCCCGCCGCATGTGCAGTCCAGTCTTGTCCAGTCCAATCCCAACCCCCCCGCCGGCCCAAATCTTCATCACCCCACCAATATTTTGTAAAGAGATGAGCTTTCTGCTTTCTTCGTTCCTTCTTTTCTTCTTTCTCCTGACAACCTGCAAAAATTTCTTTGCACATCAACTGACACCTATCACCACCAACACATACCATTCAAGGCCTGACTTAGTAGCAAGCTGTAAGTACTTATACGCGAGCTCAACCGCCTGCTGGCTTTATCGTTGTCTTGCAAAAACATACCGGTGACTCAGCTAATTGTTGCATACGTCACAGATCGAAGGCATTCACAATGGCAATCACCAAGATTCACGCTCGTTCCGTTTACGACTCGCGTGGTAACCCCACCGTCGAAGTTGATGTGGTAACTGAGACTGGTTTGCACCGCGCCATTGTCCCCTCCGGTGCTTCCACTGGTTCGTCTATCCCTCTTTTTCAAGACCTTTTAAGACCATATATTTTTGCAGCTTTGCTCGGAGCTTGAGGCTGACAATGATCGATGTCTAGGTCAGCATGAGGCTGTTGAGCTTCGTGACGGGGACAAGTCCAAATGGGGTGGAAAGGGTGTTACCAAGGCTGTCAGCAATGTCAACGACATCATCGGCCCTGCCCTGATCAAGGAGAACATTGATGTCAAGGACCAGTCTAAGATTGATGACTTCTTGATTAAGCTCGATGGCACTCCAAACAAGGGAAAGCTTGGTGCAAATGCTATCCTCGGTGTTAGTTTGGCTGTTGCCAAAGCCGCAGCAGCTGAGAAGGTGAGATTGCACAACTGACACATGCTTCTATCTTATCTTATCTAACTTTCTTAGGGCATTCCTCTCTACGCTCATGTCTCAGATCTTGCTGGCACCAAGAAGCCATACGTTCTCCCAGTCCCATTCATGAACGTCCTGAACGGCGGGTATGTACTCTTAGAGGTATAGAACTACTAGTAGTGGATACTAATTACCAATAGATCCCACGCTGGTGGCAGCCTGGCTTTCCAGGAGTTCATGATTGTTCCTTCAGCAGCACCATCTTTCACAGAGGCTCTTCGCCAAGGATCTGAGGTCTACCAGCAGCTCAAGTCTCTCGCCAAGAAGAAGTATGGACAGTCAGCTGGTAATGTAGGAGATGAGGGTGGTGTTGCACCAGACATCCAAACTGCCGACGAGGCTTTAGAATTGATCGCTGCTGCTATTGAGGCTGCTGGCTACACTGGAAAAATGAATATCGCAATGGACGTTGCCTCCAGCGAGTTCTACAAAGAGGATGTCAAGAAATACGACTTGGACTTCAAGAACCCAAACAGTGACCCAAGCAAGTGGATCACATATGAGCAGCTCGCCGAGCAATACAAGGAGCTTGCATCCAAGTACCCAATTGTCAGCATCGAGGACCCATTCGCTGAGGATGACTGGGAGGCATGGAGCTACTTCTACAAGACTTCCGACTTTCAGATTGTGGGTGATGACTTGACTGTCACTAACCCTATCCGCATCCAGAAGGCTATTGAACTCAAGTCCTGTAATGCCTTGCTTCTCAAGGTCAACCAAATCGGTACTCTCACCGAGTCAATCCAGGCTGCAAAAGACTCCTATGCTGCTGGCTGGGGTGTTATGGTCTCTCATCGCTCTGGAGAGACTGAGGATGTCACCATTGCTGACATTGTCGTTGGTCTTCGCGCTGGTCAGATTAAGACTGGTGCACCAGCTCGATCTGAGAGACTTGCCAAGCTCAACCAGATCTTGAGAATAGAGGAGGAGTTGGGCAACAAGGCAATCTATGCTGGAACCCACTTCAGGACCGCAGTCAACTTGTAAAGGGGACTTTCACGTTTAACCACTTGGAGTTGACAAAAGCTATTGCCGGGATGGATGGGATGATTTAATCTGAGCTGGCCAGCTTATATAGTAAAAGGATGAAATAGGAAAGAGAATCATATCTGAGGAGGTAGCTACTCCATAGAAAAGTTCTGCAATACCCTGCGCGTAACTTAGCTTATTGAAAAGATACTGATCTCGCCGTTCCTGCATATATTTGTGCCCATATTTATCAGCTCAGCTTGGTAGTATGACTGTGACAATCTCCGGATGTGATATTCTATACCTCCCAGTGAATAAATAAACTGCAGTTATCTGTGATGTTAGAATGTTGTGATTTTTGGTGGAAAATGAATCAGGGGAACCAAGGCCTCGGCGTCCAGAGTGTGTACCTTGTCACATGTATCATCGTCAGGCACCAATCAGGCTGCGATACCAGAGCCGACTGCTTAGGTTTCCACTTTCCTTGGTTTCAGTGCGACAAACCCTCATGATTCTTACACTTCTTACACGTTTCCTCCCAGATATTACCTGCAAGAGGCTTCCACCGTTGTGCTCTTCTCCTCCACAATACGTCAAGTACCAAAATAAAGAGACTACCAGTTATATTCCGATTTTAAGAGCGCAAGAACGTTAAAATGCCTGAGAAGTGGGGTGAGTGGTCACAATTTCATTTTCGCACAAATTCGTCATTCCCACACTCGTCATCAACACGATGCCATCTTTCAAAATCAATATCATGAAAATATACCCGCCCCTGCCGTGAGATCGGCGGTGGACTGGGCATATGCATTAAGACTCTTTTGGAACAGTTTTCGCTGACCGCTACTCAACCGAGCAGACGAAGAAGAAGATAGCAGCACGCCTCCCTCCTCCCCGCCTGCTGTGGCTACAATTCCAAGGAGGAGCAAGTTCGACGATGAAGAAGAAGGCGACAGTGATGTAGGTTCATTTCACATTCCAAGCCCCATTTACGCCCTGCACTCGCAGGCAAAGAGTTTTACATTTGGCTCGACGGTTCGCGGTAAAATTTACTAACTATTTTGGACAGGTTCTGGACTCTTGGGATGCTGCAGAGGATTCGGAGGTAGAGCGAGAGAAGGCAAAGGTTGAGGCCGAACGCAAGGCGAAAGCAGAGGCAGAAGCTGCAGCAAAAAGAAAGTCTAAGAAACAACGAATTGAAGAGCGTCAGGCTGAGCATCGACGAAGAGCCGAAGAAGACAGTGATGAGGAGAGCAGCGAAGATGAAGCTACACGAAGAGAACGTCTTCGACGTACCGAACAGGATTCGGATTTAAAGCACGCTGAGGATTTGTTTGGAAACCTCGGTGTCAGCAACCGCAAGGTCGCCACTGCTGCAAATGCCGTCGTTATTGACTCAAAGGACCCAACCAATACTGTTGATCTTGGCGCACTTCCTCTTTTCGATCCGAAGACAAAATTACAATTCGAAAAACTTCGCGACACACTGGTTCCACTTGTAGCAGGCAACTCCAAAAAGGCACACTATGTTCTCTTCCTGCAAGAGTTTACGAAGCAGATCGCTAAAGATTTACCAAGCGACCAGATCAAGAAAATTGCTAGCTCTCTAACTGCTTTGAGCAACGAGAAACTGAAGGAGGAGAAAGCGGCAGAGAAAGGTGGAAAGAAGAGCAAGGCGCAGAAGACTAAGGCCTCATTGGTTGCCAGCCGGAATGCTGCCACTTCTGTTGATGTGAATGCCTATGATGACTATGGAGAGTGAGTCACTTAAATTTCCGCACATCTACTCCAATCCATGCTAATTTTCATAGTGACGACGATTTTATGTGAACGGATACTTGATGAACGATATCCCGGTGTTACCTACCCCAAACAAAAGACCAACGTCAATACCACACCCCAGCCAATCCCAACCTCTCATCCTGGCGCAGTTAGCAAAGTCAAGGCCACGACCAAGCTGAGTCTGCCACGATGTCCTCCCAGGTATAGTCAACTTATCACCGGGCACGAGAGATTAGGGATGCCGAGCACACGAAAGTGCACCGTGCTGGAGGGAAGACTAAAAGCATCTACTTTCATAATAGACGGCATTGAATTGTTCCACGGGGCGTGTTTTAGCTAGCAGATAAATTCGGTACAGGGGAGTTATAATCAGAGGATCCATCTGGCTCTATAATTTAAACTTTAAATCTTGCTCTTGCTTGACCCTCTCTCTGCAGTGTTCCTCGATGCATCTATAGCCAGAGCTACATGATTACTTAATGCCACAATATCACCCTCCCCATCTTTAATGACAATATCCAAGTCCATTCTCCCATTCTTGATCTGCCTTACGCAAGCCCTTGCGAACAGGAATTCCACACCTTCATCCGGTAAAGGTTTCTTGAAATCTATATTGAGTACTAATGTTGGATACCATAAGCGTGGTGGCCTCAACTTGATCTTCTCACTGGCATTGACATCATAGGGATCACCACTGCCCAGCAAGCGCTCTACGGGCATCGGCCACATGTCAGCCACAAAGCCAACTGAAGCATTTGTCCACTTCTCTCCATTGGCAAATCGAACCCACTCATCAGCAAAGCGCGCTTCCTTATTCCCATCCCTAGGGAAGTGGAACAGCGTTTTATTCGCGGCCTTTCGGAACTCTGCGAAGGGTAGTTTCCCACCAGGAGTCCAATGTTTGTCCGTGCCTTCACTCAGGGCCTTTAGGTCAACTAGTGGAGGCGCGGGTTCTAATTCCCAGCCCGTGGAAAACGTGACGCCCTCCTCCGTGTGTGTATTGCTATGCGTGATGTAACCAACGACCTCTTCTCTAGAGTCTTGGGTCAGAGTTACATGAATGATCGATGTGCGCGCTCCGACCTTGGCGTCTTTGACCGTGAAGAGCGCATTGCCAGCCTGTGTTCGACGGAGGAAGTCGAGATGAAGCGTGATTGGGTGTGGTTGGTTTTGAGAGGCTAGAGTAGTGTTGAAATGGGTTCTTGCTACTTGGAGGAAGCAAGCTGTGACGAATCCGCCGTGAGGAACTTTTTCGTTTTCGGTGTTAGCATAATGCTATGAGATAGGGCCGGCAAAAGATGGGTGTTTACATACCGGCTCCAATACACCAATCTTCGGGGAAATTGGCTGCGTATTCGTGAGAAGAGAGTTGCTTCACCGAGGTGGCTTCTGCGAATGTTGTAGTCGGCGCAGTCATGGTTTTCCCCGCCGCGGTTCTAATATTTCGAGATTAAGAAGACTAGAAGCAACCAAAATAGGAAATTCTATCTACAACTCCGTGATTATGATTTTAAAAGAAGAACAAAATCTATGTATAATGTATCTGTATAGAGAATGAGTATGGTGCTGGATTGTGGTAATAAACTCCAGGCTGTCTGTCAATTAAAGTTGGCAGAAGCGGCTGTACTGCCGAGGTATTATTTTAGCAGCTAGATTTGTAAATTTGGTACCTGAGTGGAGACATGCGGCTGCGGGTGCGGAGTTGCCAAGATGACAACATATATAACAAACATAAACGATCAGAAATGCGATTCGCTGGGGACTTAATTAAAGTAGTATACGATCACAATGGTGTCTTGACGGCCATTCATATTTGCCTTAAATCTTTATAATTTGTGATAAGTAAGCCTTTCTCGTTTGACCAACTCGATATTGCAACTTAGCCCTGGTGAGCTGAATTGATCCTTGGCACTACACGGTGCAAGAGTTTAATCGTGCAAGTTGGATAATGTAGTCCTTACCGTTCCTTTCACAGTAATTGGCATCAGTTCTTAGTGCTAAAGTAAGTCGCTGGTCGTGACCTTCTGTTTGTTTCAAGTGGACAAGCTAGCTTTAAGGGGGATGCATATCCTAGGCCAAGAATATACAGTACGACGGAAGAGAGTACATGACATGTATAATTAAGTAGAGGTCAACTACTAAAACAAAATTATCAAATTTTCGGGAGAACTTGATCTTTCATAGCAATGGCGGATATTTGGGACATCGCCGGTCTGCATGGCGAAGGCAGCAAAAGGGTTCGGAATAGGCCTCTCTCTTGTGAAGTGGCTTTGTTTGAAACTTACTAAGTTAAGTAGGAAGAAAATGAAGGAGATGACTTGAATGTGGTATTCTCAAGTCCAGTAAGGCAAAAGGAAGGTACGAAAGGACTTCTAACTAGCTGAAGAAAATCACAAGCTGGCCTCTCCTTTATCACTTGACTTGTCAAGGCAAAAGTATGGCTATAGCGCGCAACACAAGGCTACAGGGTTGTCGCCACCATGACATGTGCACATGGCTCCTATTTCGGAAAGTCAGTAAGTGACCTGTGTTGATGGGAGATTAATCTTTGTTACGCAATCAAAGAGGCTTGAGAGGTCATTCGCACGAGGCTTTGATGAGGAAGCCTTGACATACGGGCCCATACTGTAACCATAGCAGCCTTGTCCTGCTAGGATCGATCGCTCTTTGCATTTAGGGTGCGGTAAGACATACGTTGCCCGCACAAAGAGCCGACAGTGTCAGAAGTGTCAGCTTGAGCAAAGAGAAGACTATGGCATACTTGTCAGGTTTGGACGAGACAGAGACAGGGATCATAATAATTCGTACTGCTGAATCTGCGCCTTTCACGAAGGCTGCTGATCACACCGGATAGATCACCCATGTGAAGACTCTGAAACTTCAGCAGTCCTAGTGTAAGGGTCGAGGAAGCCTAAAGGGCACGAAGGGCTTTTGTCGTACTTTGATGTGCACATAAGTTACTCCACTCCAGCGCTACTTGCACCACTTCGCGCGCGTTGGATGGAGGTGTCTCCTGGAATTCACCTTTCGTAAGCGAACATCCGCCGTAGGCTCGAGGCTTTCCATCATCTGGACGCCTCACGTCAAGCAGTATCCGCCTCCGCATCCGCATCTCTCTGCATTTGCTTTCACAATAGATCCAACTAGATGCAACAACTAGTATATCTGACCTCCATATTTGGCAGTATTGTCATAACGAATCTCCCGGCTTTCCCTAGGGACTTTCAGATCGTGTGGTAGTGGGGTAGCAGCAGCCAAAGATGGGTAATGTTAGTAGTAGACCCGATGAAGGTGCAGCATTGTGCCTGCGAGACCAAACGAGATGTAAGTGCAATTCCATGCAAGCTTCTGCAAAGATTGAACTAACCGTGTCCCCTGTTGATAGTAAGTATCTCGTCTTTGGTGATTACCTCCTCTCGGCGCCGCACAGTCTTGAATGTATTTCCAAATGGGTTTCCAGCGGCTAGACTGGCTGTAACTCGCGATCTTGGCGATAAGAGCTTGGTTGAATACATCCAGGTATACATGCGCCATATTCTCCCTAGTATTCTCGTGCTTCAAGAGATTTACTGATGGCCTTTAGGACCCGGAACCACCTCCAGGAGCACTTAGTCCGAATTTCCTCCTCAAGCTCAATAGCGAGGAAGATCTTACATTCAACTTTACCTTTGTCATAAGACAGGCACAACAAACCACCGCGGCTAATAACAGTTCCCAACCTGTAGATACAGTCATTAACGGTCTCACATATGTATCTGCTTCTACGGCGAAGGAGGTTGAGAATCTATTAACTCGAGAATTTCATGCCGACCCAAATCTGCACAAAAATGCAAATGTCCAGCTTGTTGGAGATTATTCAACTGGAGGCAGTCAATCCGTCACCTTTGAATGGTCTTGGAAATGGAAACCTCCGAAGGCTTCCGAAGATCGTGGTGGAGGATGGAGAAATGATTGTAGTGTATGTTTTGTCGACACTCTGTGTGATGTTATGCTAACCTGCTCCTTAAAGTTTGTAGAATATGATCAAAGAGCCCACAGATTGAATATTCTTGCTAGCTTTTCTTTCTGGGTTTCTAGTAAGGTCTCCAATCCGAGATTGAATATCTTCTCACTGACTTAACACTCCCTAGATAATCAGTATTTAAGCCAGCCAAATTCTCCACTCCCCCAATTTAACCTTTCTGCACCACCAAAGCTTCGAGTGCCTTCGGCACAGTCTCTGGACTCTCGTGTAAGCGGCGGCGACGTCCGTGAAACCGAAGAACCTTCGACCCCGCCTCTACCTCCAATTGAAATACCGGTGCCACAGACGCAACCCGCCAAAGACGTGGTGAAGGTTGATATCTTATGCCAGCGTCCCACAGAAGATATGAGTGCCTCTGAAGATGGACCCCTCTTTCGAGCTACAATGAAATCGTTGGAGCAGAAGACAGGGAACATGCGTATACGCATGAAAAAAAGTTTTGCGTAGGGCTGAGGCGGCTCACCAAGCACAGATTGAATCCAATGATGCATTCGCTGGGTTTATGGACGCGCTTCGAGAGGCATCGTCGTCGAATGCCAGTGCAGTGCAACCCGCGCTCGAGCATTACTTCGACAAAATAGCCCGTGAGATCTTGCAATATGAAAAGCGAAATGCTGTTCACCTTCAGAAGATTATAATCGAACCTCTGACAAAACTATATCACTTCGACATCAAGCAGGCCGAGGCCAAGAAGCGGGACTTTGAGGAAGAGAGCAAGGATTACTATGCCTACGTCTCGAGATATCTAGGCCAGCGTCAGGATTCAATGAAGGATAAGAAACGAGCTGAAAGTGATTCGAAATACCAAGCTAAGCGGCGTACTTTCGAGTTAAAGCGTTTTGATTATTCCTCATTTATGCAGGATCTCCATGGAGGCCGTAAAGAACAGGAGGTGTTATCTCATTTAACCAAGTATGCTGATGCTCAAACAAAGAGCTACTTGACTGCCGCAAAGAAGGTTGAGGAGATGTTACCCCAACTCGAGGCCCTGAGCAATGAGGTTCAAGAAGCAGACAAAGAATTCCAATATCAGAGAAGGGAAAGAGAAGAAAAACGTCGCACCTTAGAAAAGAGTACTATCCCTTACGTTGAGCCAGATAC
This sequence comes from Scytalidium lignicola, assembly GCA_002812745.2. NCBI lineage: Eukaryota > Fungi > Ascomycota > Leotiomycetes > Scytalidium > Scytalidium lignicola. Next base: position 29,670 of record NCSJ02000246.1, read on the forward strand.
TATTCCTCTACTATCTCAGAATGGAAGTACCAACGGCAGTGCATCAGTAAGAGATTCGGAATTGGGCCGCGCAGATAGTACCGCATCACGTCCGATCAGTACGAATGGTAACAGCATGTCAAGCGTGGCAAACTCAGGAATGAACGAGTTGTCGAGATCGCCTGGTAGTCTCTCATCAGCTGTGGGTTCCGTCAGCAGCCCTGGTAACAAGTTCAAAGGTATTCGAGATTTAGAAGAAAAGGACTATACACAGAGCACTGCGTCTGAACAAAACGGGACACAACGGAAAGAAGGTTTACTGTGGGCATTGAGTAGACCTGGTAGTCATGCCGATCCAAGAGGTTTAAACAAGCAAGCTTGGCATAAGTGAGTAGTGTATTGTATTATTTTATTTGGAGCTACTAACAACGATAGATTCTGGATTGTTCTTGATGCGGGCAAGCTTTCGGAGTACAGCAATTGGAAGCAGCGACTTGATTTACATATGGAACCAATCGACCTGCGCCTGGCTTCTGTGCGCGAAGCTCGTAGTGCGGAACGCCGGTTTTGCTTCGAGGTTATTACTCCTCAGTACAAACGTGTCTACCAGGCAACATCAGAAGAAGATATGAACTCGTGGATTTCTGCAATCAACAATGCATTACAAAGCGCAGTTGAGGGAAGGGGCATGAAGGATGTGGCGGCACCAGCCATCCACCCACCGGAAACCCATTCGATTAGAAGGGATATTGGATCGATATTAACAGGGAAAAGCTCGTCTTTAAATCACGGACATCAGCAGTCTGTGAATGCTATCAATTCTAGCGCCAATAGTGTGTTTCGTCGCACAACAGTTGGGGCAAGGCCTGCCTATAATCGCTCAGGTAGTGGCAATTTTGATGAAACCCCAGACAAGCTTCTGCAACTTTTAAGAGAGGCGGACCAGGGCAACTGTTGGTGCGCAGATTGCGGTTCTGGAACGAAGGTAGAATGGGTCTCTATCAATTTGGGAATTATTCTATGCATAGAGTGTAGTGGCATCCATCGATCACTGGGCACGCATATCAGCAAAGTACGCTCTCTGACACTCGACATCAACTCCTTCACAACAGATATCGTAGAACTTCTGTTACTTGTTGGCAATCGCGTTTCCAATATGGTTTGGGAAGGGAAATTGCCTCAATCAGCAACCAAACCAGGCCCTCAAGCGACCCGTGAGCAGCGGCTGAAATTCATCACAGCGAAATATGTTGACCATGCTTTTGTTGAGCCGATCTCACCGACTCTGTCAAGATACGCAACAGCAGATGAGACACTGTTAGCTGCAATAAAGAAGAATGATGTCCAACAAGTTATCTATGCACTAGCTTTGAAGGCTAATCCTAACGTTACGGATAAGTCGAGGGGAACACATGCAGTGTTCTTAGCACTTGCTGCCGCTGATCCAGCCTCTCCTTCACCGGTTTCCGCAGGAATGCATCAAGATACCCCTGCGAAAGTAGTTCCGTTTCCCATAGCAGAAATGCTTGTTCAGAATGGTGCTGAGATACCGGTAACACCACCTGCGTTCCCACTCAGCCGTAGTGCTACGCTTTATGTTGAGCAAAAGACCGCGCGAGGACAACCGATCACCGACACGGTAACTGCACTACCTCTCTTAAATGCAACAGAGCGGCAGCAGAAGGAGCGTGATATTAGGCTTCAGAAGAGAGTTTCTGCAGGAGGACGGCTTGCTAAGTCACCTATTCCTGAACGATAAGGCGCTGAGATGGGTGGTGGAAGAGAGAATTAATGAAATGATTTTTTGATGATTGGAAGATACCATGGGAATTCATTTGGCGGGTATTGCATTGCTGGCGTCAGGCTTGAGTATTCCTTGCATCATCACTAGGGAGGCACATGTTAATGGTAATGCGATCATGAAGCTAGAGTACGATGGAATGTGCCTCTGGTGTCTGTTTCTGGGGGTTGGATAGAGGAGTGTTACGATTAATTGTACGGTAAGGAAAGGACTTGGCGGAAGAAAAGGGTGCATATATTATTTCTATAAATGGTAACATTGAAATTACTACTGTACAGTAGTTAAAGGCGTGCGTAACTCCTTATCTGTGTTATTACACAGCAATTGCTTAAGGCGCATTGTGGTCGGTTGTGGATACAGTAGGAAACTCGCCGCCCCAGGCACAATGACGTAGTTGCGCAGTGCCCAGAGTTATAACAACCGCTTTCAAGCTTTCAGGACCCCCAACGCCTCAATTCCCTTAACCACTTTGTATAAATGGAATTACCTTGCAGTCTATTATTATCCGAATACGAAGTACGTCATCAGAATCAATTTGGGGAAATTGAATTTTCATCAAAACTCAAGCTTCAATCCAAATCTTACATTCATTAATTCACCTCCATTCAAGAACGAATTTAAAGAAAATTGCAGAGGTGATGAATCCAAAATGACGAGCCCCAACAAAGATAACGATCAGACCAAAAGAGAAGCTGCGAGGGATTCAATTGGAAGTGCGCAGGATCAGAATAGCACCGAAAATACCAACGGGGTTTCCCACATGAGAAAACAAGGAGAAGAGGATGGGCATGATCCAAAACATAATGGTAGTATGCAAGATAAGAGAAAGACTACTAGCGGTTTCGATGAGAAGAAAGAGCATGCAATAAACTCAATTCTTTCCAGGGCTAGATTTGCGAAGAAGAAGGCCAAGGATAAAAAAGAAAAGGTCAAGCCTAATACTTTTCACGGTGGCCACGATGATACCCCAATACCGAAATTTTATGGCGATACTTATACAATTCAATTCACATTCCACCGCGCTGAAAACCTCCCGATCTCAGACCTCAAAGAGCGGGCTTCAGACCCCTATATCTCCGCAACCTTAAGCTCATTTCTGCCTAAAAGGCACAAGGAAGACCGTGATCTAGTCTTGAGGACCAAGACTATACATAGGAATACTAATCCAGAATGGGAGCAGCAATGGATTGTCGCTGGAATACCATCCGACGGCTTTCGCTTGAAGTGTAGGCTGTATGATGAGGATCCCTCGGATCACGATGATCGATTGGGAAATGTGACGGTCTATGAGCGTGGAATCGACGGGAACTGGCCTGGCATCAAAGAAGAGAGCTTTGATATCAAGAAGCGCATGGGAAGCAAGCGCGCATATACCCTCAAAGCCTGTACTGGTATATTATCAATGAATATGCATATGGGAGGAAAACTCTATCTTAGCGCCAAGATTCTTGGAAAGACTCAAGGATTCGACGGACGAATGTATACTATTGGTCCCAATTGGTGGATCAAGCATAACTCCCCTATGATGGGAAGACTTGCCGGAACGAAAGATGCTAAAGACTCCGAATCCGGTGAAGATGATCCTGGAAAACCTAAAATTGAAAAATACGAGTGAGTTCACAGTCACTAGGCTAGAAATGTCATTGACAAGAGACAGTTTTCAAGCAAATCAGATACAGCTCCAAGGGCCTGTACCAGCATGTTTATACCATCGATACGTGGAATACAAACCTATTATGAAAGGGATGTTTGTAAGGACCACTCTAAGAGGAAGATTACTTAATAGCGCGCTACACCACCAACATCGTCGAATATACAACTACAGCGGGTCAACTGAATATGGAATTGTGAAACCGAAATCAGAAGAAGCATCAAGCCAATTTCTCAAGCTGGCTCACTATGCCGAAGATGGACGAATTTTTACCTATATTTTGAACCTAGACGGCCTTCTCCGCTTTACTGAAACTGGTAAAGAATTTGGAATTGATATCCTCTCTAAACATAGCATGCACAGTGACGTTGCAAACTACGTTGCATATTCTGGAGAGTTCTTTATACGCCGTATCGGAGACTCGACTGGATCAGCAGAGGCATTATTGGATCAGGAAACGAGTCTCAACACGAAAAACTCCCTAACTTCGACATCATCATCTAGTAATCCATCTTCAACAGACCCAAAAGATTATGAGGTTGTGATTGATAATGATAGTGGAACTTATCAGCCTAAAGGGGACCTTCTCCCGGATTTGCAAAAGTTCCTAAGTGCGAACTTTCCTGGTTTACATGTTGTCACGAAGGACTGCTCGGATGAAAGACTCCAGAAGGCAAAGGAGGAACGAAGAGAAATGAGGAGGAGAAAGAGGGGAAAGCGAGAGGCAAAGACACAAAAGACTTCTGGAGAGTAACTGGAAATGACGATACGTCTACTGCCGGCAGTCGTGCCGTATAATATTTGTTGTAATATTTTCTTCCCTAATGAGGGCGGTTAAAGGAGGGTTTTGGATTGTTCAGGATAATAATAATACTTAGTCAGTTTCAGCGCTGTAATGAAGGATGCGTATAAGTGTACACGGATTTTAAGGACTCTTATATCACTCAGCTTTTCATGCTTTTCAAATACGAAATTTGTATTCTAATCCGTCATTTGCGACCTACTTCTTCTAATCAGACAACACTGAGATATCTATTCCTCTGTACAAAATATGCGATCAAAACAAAAATTAACCTTTCCCTATGGACAAAATGCCGATGAACTTATATACAGAGTTCACCCAAGAATAAGACAAAGAAAAAAGAAAAGAGCTATCAACACATAAAGGGAATTGTAAACCTGTATACTCCAAAAATTTCGCTCTCGCTAAAAGCAACTAACACGAAAAGTACACAAAAACAGATGTATCTGTCAATGTGAAATAAAGNAAAAAAATATATCTAGATTTCCAAAGGGTCAAGTCTAGGTGCACTATCGGTTGTTGGCACCTTCTCGGTCAATGTAGAGGAGGGAGGAGCAAACATCTCCTCCTCAGTCTCCACAGGTCCAACACTGGGGCTGAACTCATCGACCTCCTCTATCTCATCTTCATCTTCTTCTTGAATTATTTCACCGCTTCTGCGTCCACCAACACTGGTACTTCGGCTATGACTTGCCGCTCTACTATGGCTTGAACTTCCCACGCCCCCACCGCCAGGCCCATTGGATGCCGCGGTGTTTAGCATTGGCCCTTTAAAGATGTTCTTCTTTCGCTTGGCAAAGACCAAAGAATTTGCAGGCAGAGAATCAAAGCCATGACCGAGACCAGGGACTCCCCATCCTTCATTGAATGATGAGATAGGTGGCTGGCGGACGAGTCGGATATTCGAAGGGAAAGTACTCGTTGTAGGAGTCGCAGGGAGAACTTTCACGGAATGGTGTGGACTTCTTGTTGGTAGAGACACTCTGCTCATAGATCCGGACCCATTAGATGAGGTTGAGGAGGCCTTGGAATGGCTATGTTGATGGTGGTGTATGCTGCGAACTGATGAAACAGATGATGATGTCGACTTACGTCCTCGAAGATTGGTTCCAGTACTTGCTCGTCGAAAGCCAGACCTTGGTGTCAATGGGGATGGAGAAAGTGAATGCCGTTTATTTGGTGTTGAGGTGTATATTCTTGGAACTGGGGGATAGCTTTGTGGTCCCGATGGAATCGTCGTCTGAGGCGGAGGTGCTTTAGAAGGTATAGGACGGGGAGTGAGATCCTTCTGTCCAGACTTTGAACTATGTGTAGACCTTTGAAGAAGATCAGGGGTAGATCGAGCGGTTCTTTTCCCGGGAGATTTTGCACGTTTAGCAGAATCTAAAATCCAATGTTTCCAATGAGCCAACTGGCTGATGAATGGATGCTGATACTTGCGTCTAGCAGGTTTGGTTGCAGCTGCATTTGGAGATAATAGGTCAGGATTAGACGTAACCAGTTGTAACGTGCTTCCCCTAGAACGAGCACTACGGAGGGTTCCTTCTTTAGGAGGTGGAATTGGTCGACGATGCCGTGATGAACTTGCAGAGCGTATTGAGTCTTTTTCAATAGGGGGTGGTGGAGTGGAGAGCCCAGGCGAAGTTAGTTGGATGTGTTCCGGTAAATTGGGAAGATCAGTGAGGACGATCTCAGGATAGTGCGCGCTCCGCCTCTCCTTCCGCCCTCTGCTTCTAGGCGGCTCTCCAATTCTGCCATTCTGATCCTCCTCCTCCACTTCCCTTAGCGTTGGGGCTATCCGACTACTTGCGCCGCTAAGTCTTCGTGAAGTTCGATGCTCTGCTTCCCTCTCTTTACGTTTCCGTTCTCTGCGTTCCTGCTTTCGTTGTTCTTTCTCAATAAGGAGACTCCACCACCCCGCCAACGAATCACACCGTTTTGCCAGTACATTTTCAATAACCTGGTCAATATCAACTCCAGCACTTCGCATACGTTGTAAGGTCTCTTTTTCTAAAGGGGTCGAAAATGGTGCTGGTCGTTGGAGCTTCAGGATTGCTTGCTGTTGCGGAGCATACTCTGCTAGGAAAGGATGAGCTAGAATATCGGGCAAGGTAGGTCGTAGCAATGGTCTCTTGGAGAGCAGAGACCCTATTAAAGACCGCGCATCTGGCGTCAGATGATCTGGCCACTTTGGCTCATTCCCAAGTATCCTAACTCTCGTAGCATTGTCATCGTCTTCATCAAATGGTAACTCGCCGCACAAAAGTGCATAGAGAATAACCCCTAAACTCCAAACATCAACCTTCTCACCAGCATACTTCTCACCTTTTAACATCTCTGGAGCACTATAACAGATTGTACCGCAGAAAGTCTGCAGGTAACTCGCCTTCCCTTCATATTCTCTTGTGAATCCGAAATCACATAGTTTAACGTTTTCGTGCTTATCGAGAAGGATATTTTCAAGTTTCAGATCCCGATGAACACATGATGAGTTATGGACATACGATACTGCCCCTACTAGTTGAGTAAATACTCTCTGTACTTTCTCAACCGGTAATGGTCCATTCTTAAGAAGATAGGTATATAGCTCGTCCCCTACAAAAAAATTAGTCTTGACTAGAACAAGATACATTTTATTCTCTAAATTTACCAGGGCAATACTCCAAAACAAGCCAAACTAAAGTTTCCGTAACTATAACCTCATACAGGCGCGCTATGTGCGGGTGTAGAAATTGGCGGTGGTGATGTATTTCTCGTGCTAAATTTGAATCATCTTTGTTCGCAGACTTGAGAACGACCTGTTTAACTATTAGCTAGAAATTAACCTGCTCCCAATTCTCATCATACCTTAGATCCATTTGTAAGTTTATGTGTTGCTAGATAGACCTTCCCAAAGGATCCTTTCCCAATGAGTCGGCCTAATGTGTAATTCCCAACGGTCCGTAGATCTTTTGAAGAGAACTCCCTGTAGGTTGAGACATGTCAGGATTCGTGCCTATATTTCGAGCTCTGAAAAGAAAATACATACTCCAACAGCTCAGTGTATGAACTTGCAAGCTATATAAGGAATGTTAGTACCCAAGTTGGCAAGGAAGTTTCCTTACAGATGTCTAGTTGAACATCTAAGGAGAATGAATTATGTACCACCTTTGCTTTTCGGCCTTGGGATTCAGCCCTGGTCTTTGCTGGTAGCATACCCGTCACCTTTCACAGCTGCTTCTGCCGATAATTATAATAGCTCTTTCGAAGTCGAACATCCAGAGAGAGCTTGTCGCGTGGTCGATGTGGGGTTGGCAGCTCGCCGAGGGACTTCATATAATGCGGTCTCTAAGAAGCAATAGACTTTAGCGGGTGACCTTTCAGGACTTCGTGTGATCATTTGCTTCGCAGGTCAGGAACTAGTAATCAATTGGGGCAAGGACATAATAATTAGATCGCGACTTTTAAACCCGAGTCTTTCCCAGTTTGGTATCCCTGAGGCACAACCTCCCTTCTGGTGGTTATCCCTGATGCTTACGTAACGACGCCTGAACTTTTTATATTAGGGAGGAGGTACGAGCACTTCTGCATAATAATGAAGATATAAATTCTTTATGCAAGTCATAATCCAGTTTTGTCTCCTTTTTTTCCTATAGAAATAGAGGAACCATTCTTTAAAGGGCAAATAAGATCCTGCAATGCTGATCACATCCGTTTCGCCACACTTCCCCTCTCTAAATTAGAGTGCTGCACCTCAGCGATAGTTAATCATACTAGGTAATGTTTCCAGAGAAGAAAAAATAGCCAGGAATAATACTGCGAAGTCCATCAATTTTACAACGAAAATACTCATTTCCAAAACCCCCCAAGCCATAAGATCCCCATTGCGCCACCAGCTCCTTGGCTTCAAAATATCATATCAATGTGTTCAATGATGCTTTTCGTAAACTTAGTATCGGACTTGCTGCTTCTTAACATTCTTAAGGGGCATCTCGCCGAGGTCTGCTGGTATTTGATATCACCCGTATTCCTGGAGGTGACATAGCGTTTCTCAAGTTATCTATTCTCCGTGCCGAAACACGGTAACTCGGTCCTCGACGCGTTCTAGGGGTAGGTTCGAGAACTTGAAGATCAGAATGTAAGTCAGCTGGAAGAAGGTTTTCAGGAGAAAAGGCTCCTCTGAAGTTTAACTGGTAATCCGCAAACAACCCGCTAATTCTAGCATCGTATTGCTGCACTCTAGGGGGCTGGTTGTACCTCCGTGGCCGCCGTCGTCTAGGAGGTTGTGGAGGAACGGAGCTAGCTTCAGAATCGTCCTCTATCTCATGAATCTGATGGGAGACCCCAAGGTTCTCTCCTATTGCGTATCTCGATTCAACACTCTCACTACGGTCCTCTCGCGAGAATCCAGGTGACACGCTCATCTCAGTGTCTCCATCTCGATCAATTTCACTCTCAGAATCGTCATCATCTGCATCGTCATCTTCACTGATCGTTGGATAACGACCACTATCCACATGATACCGAAGTCGAGCTTCCGTTGGCGTCTCATACCCGGGGGTTTCCGACATATCATCGGGATATTGATCGTAGTCTCCACCGTCTTCATTATCCTCGCTCCCTTCATTATCTCCACTTTCCGAAACCTCTCTGCCAACCATTCTCTGAGTTATACTTTCATCATCAGTATTTCGGTCACTATCATTCCCCTGATCTAATGGACTCCATCCAGCCTCACGTAATACTTCAGTATTGTCTGTCATGTCACCTTCTGAATCTGTCCCATGACCATCAGATGTCACCGATGACTCTGATGGACTAAGTCTCGGTCTTCTCATTCTCTGACGAACCCCATGCCTGCCTCTCTGCGGTCGACTGGAAATTTCGCCGCCTTCATCAGATTCATTTTCAGAATCAATAGTTATTACAGATGGGGTTTCCGTTGGTTCGCGTGAGATCCCACGAACAGCAACTTCGTCGTCCACAACGAACCCTTGCAGCGATCCAGCGTCTTCTTCATCACTGTCATCCTCGTTCATCGAGTCGCTTTCCGAATGATCCCCATGACTATGGTGATGATGTCGGAGGTGCCATATAATATTGCTAAACCGATGGTGGTGGAGATGACGATGCATGAGATGAGCTGCTCGCTCGCTCGCATCCATATCAAGATAGTCAGGATGGAAATGATCTCCCAAGCCTGCATCTAGATCAAGTTCGAGGGAATCAAGGTCATCTAGATCTGTCTCCCCTTCTTCATCGATATCACTGAAACCGTATCCATCATCATCAATCTCGGCACCACACATTTGGCATACTGGGCCTCCTTCGTGTTCATTACCACAGGAACGACACCTGAAAACACCATCGGCTTCATCCAAAAACAGTTCACTTTTGCGTTCTGGGAAAGTTCCTTTGAAGAGTCCAAGTGGACCATCTCGATCCTTTTCCATCGCTACGATCTCCTCTTTTCGTCTTCTAACATGTTGTTCTACGGATTCGTCGGACGGCATTAACTCTGTACGTTGAGTAAATATCTCAACCATTTGCTTGACCTAGGAAAAGGATTAGAACGTGCAAGAAAAATTCAGAAGGAATCCACTAACAAGAAAGGCCGGTGCTGGTATTTCTTTAACTTTGGTCCTACATTCTGGACAGGTCTTCTTACGTCTATTGGGCACAAACCAATTACACAGACACTAGGAGCGAGTTAGCTTTATTTACCTTCATGCATCTGTCCCTAATATACGAACAGAATAGCAGTATGTATGTCCACAGGCCAGTGTCCAGGGCTCATAAAGCAGCTGGTCACATATCGAGCATGTCACCAAGCTTCGGATACTTGTGAGGTCGGATTTGAAGGCGACGACCAACTACACACCTCCGTCAGTGAACGACACTATCGATCAATATACATGAAACTTGCTTCCGCGTCACTCTTGGCCGGCGGTGCTTCCTTTACTTCTTTCAAAGCCAAAGGTGTGCTTTCACGACTATTCGATACGTTGGCAGTTAAAGCCAGATTCTTCTTCCCCTTCGATAACGACTTTGCTGATGCCCCCGTAGATGCCATGATGGAATGTGTGTGGTTGTGGAATGATAAATTGTATGATTTGTAGATGATGTCTAGTGCGTGGTGGGTTGCCCAACGATGGCGTTAAGAGAAAGCCTGGCGAAAGAAGATTCAAAGCGCCAACACTCTCGCCAGAGAGTGCATAGACGCCCTCTCTTATAGTAATAATTATGTCTCAGAGGAGACGAATGCAAAGTCTTCGTTGAGTGTTGCTGTGTATGATTGAATTCTCGAGCTCTGTTAATCAACTTATCGCCCAATCCTCGCGTTATGACACGGGATTTCGAATTAACTCGATTCGTACAAGGTGGTTTTTGTCGCTTATGTAACTAGCGTATCACGTGATATAAATATGCTTAGAAGAACTCCTCGATTCCCGTGCACTTCACAAATAAATCTATGGTATACGGGGGGATTTTGTAGGACTTGACTCCTCGCATTTACTCTGGTTTTGGCTACTTTGTACGAAATCAGTTTGATATTCACTCTACGTCGTCTCAACTCTTACATTCTACATACATCACTCCTCTAGCATTCAAGATCTTTTAACGTCATACTTATCGATCCCCTAGTGGCGATTTAAAACTTATAATTTGCACAAAATCTACTCTCTTTTTGTCAGGAAATATTCCGAATGCATATCTTATCGATACGGTTTCCAAACACGCAAGATCAAATAGTAGGAATAGAACCCTTCTCAAATTATGTAATTAATGGATTATCCTATAGCCTGAGCTCTACGGCTCCCAACTACGTAGCCTAAAGTCTGTGTACACCAAGGTCAAACCCGTGCCAAAACCTTCTTAACTAGGTTGTAAATGCACATGAACACAACTTCGCTAAAGGTCATCATCCAAAGCAAAATGAAATTCGTATCGTATTCAGGCCGTATCCTTCACCTGACATTCATGTATCCATTTCCACCTGAAACTCATTGCATTTCCTTCAGAGTACAGACGCTTAAGCATCGGATTTGGCACGCTTTTTACCAGTAGCTTCTTCGCAGACCTCCTTAACATGGCCTTTCTTAACCAAAGAAGGGTCGACGATTTCGCCGTTGAGATGTGACAGAGCATCGATCTCGAACTGAAGGAACTCCTTTATGGCCGGAACATTGACAGATCCTGCTTTCATCTGATCACGGACCTGTCTGAGCATCTTCCGAATCCGATCTTCGGCATTTTCAAGTTGGTACTCAACAGTTTGACCATAGAGGTCAGATAACTCGGAGATTGGACGAACAGTTGTCAAGACGGTATCATCACGAATGCTTGGAGAGCGTGGTCGGAATGATGTAACCATGGTGATACGTTCCTGACCACCATAAGCACTGAGAGCCTGATGATCGATGTAGCGACCTTGGAGGACAACAGCACATCCCTTTGAGGGGCCTCGAACTTTCATGATATCACCAGTGCCGGTTCTTAGTGCCGTCTCACCACCGATCATGTTAGTGGTATCGCTCATCATAAGGACACACACGAATGGATAGCTGTCTCTGTGCCAACCAACGATAGCACTGTCGTCGTCATCAATATTTTCTACCATCTTGGTAGTTGACAGGTTGATATGGCCGATCTCATAATCCATGACGGGGACAAGATCAACGCCAGCAATCTTAGACAAGAGAGCCAAAGTCTTGGGGTGCTTCCAAGCTTCGTAGATAAATTTGGCACACCTAAAGAATATTAGTATCAGATATGATCTAATAAAAACATATGGAATGGCTTACTTTGGTGCATATCCACGAAGTTGCTTAGGAGCGATGTCAGAAGTATAACTGTAATGCTCTTGAACCTCCTTGGACATGATCTCCTTCCTCATAATCTCAACAGCCTCCTTGGTGAAGAGTTGGAAGGGCTCTGAGACTGCAATAGGAGAAACTCCCTTACTGGAAGGGAAACCAATTTCTTCCATGGTGTGGATGGTGGATGGTTCTTGATAGGCAAGATGCTTCTTAGGGTCGAAGAGTGTACCAATACCAGGAGCCTCCACATCGTCAAGAAATTGGAGATAAGGGCGCTTCAAATTCTCCTGAGTTGACTTCTTTGAAGAACCATTAACCTTTGCTGACTGATTAACTCTTTGGTGGGCAGATCCCCTCGTACGAGGTTGAGTGTCGAGCATTGCTGGAGCCATTTTGTTTCGTGGTTGAGATTATGAAGTGAGGGCTTCTGAATCGAGAGCTATCAGTATCTTCTTGATATTGTTGTGCCAACAACTTGATTCAAGTAACGATGGTGATGTCGTTGATAAAGCTGACTTTGCGAAGAAAAGCTCCCTCAGTTTATTAAAAGTGAGGAAAGTTTAGCGGCAAACCAAGGGAAGCGGTCAAAGTCGAACGCGTCGGACACGGAGAACACAAGTAGCGAACAATTTGAATAACCAAAAGAAACATACAGCTCCGTTGAAGAGGATTTTAGGGAACATGATTCTCTATATCCAATGTCCGACTTTTTCTCTTTCCCTGAGACATCTGCCGAGACAAAGAACGAAGTAGACTTACTAAGGCACAATATTTATGGCCCTTTTGATGTGAGAGAACCTCTCGTCTATGGCAAAACTAGAATAACTGCGAAGGGAAATACTTGTACAGGACAAAATCTAAAAAGGACGCTTAAGAATTATCTATGAGGGCAAAATCTTCTTCAGGAGGAGTGGAGCTTTTATATGTGATAGTGCCGAAATATGGACTATTTCTGCCAGATCGTGCCGCTGTATGTGACCCTTAGGTTCTGCATCACGCACTTGCAAACGAAATCCACTATAGAGTAACATACTGCGTATTTTGCACGTCCTTGACACTTCTATCCTGCTTGCGTGTACCTAACCAGCTCATCCGCACCATTTCTGGCATCAAAATTGACCAGTCCACATGGTTCTGTGACAAACGATGTGGAGAGTGCTTCACACTTTTCTCAGTAATCTCTCTTCTTCGATACTGCGCTATCAATGGAGGACTAATTCTGGATCATCAAACCTACCCCTGGAGCCTGGGAGCTCAAGCTGGCCGGAACATCATAGCCTAACTTTACCCTAGGATGAAGAGATGCATGCAAGCTAAGGCCAGTACCATATTTATATGGAAACAGTTTCTGCAAATGGATAGCGCTGGCAAATACGGAAAAGATATGATGGTCCGACACGATATGGTAGCTCAGCACTTGCGTGGATACCATGTCGACAGCGACCTGTTGTGAGATCAGATTAAGCCACGGAGCCTAGAACATGACAAAAAGAAACCAAACCCCGGGCTCCCGCCAGCATCATGAGCATATGTTCCGCTCGATGAATTGTGTGGTCCAGCCCCGGAGTTACCAAAATGCCTGCACATGGCGGGGATGCTCAATGATCCTGTGGAGACACATATAATCAAGAGTGGAAGACTAAGACCAGAGGGTGGATAAGCTATTGTCGGCGAGGGCGAGCAAAGCGGGGAGTTTATCAATAGCAGGAATTGATGTCCCGATATGGTCAGCTCTCGCTTGTTGGGCTGCGATGGCGGCAGGCCGTTAACGGACGCATCGATTTTTGTCATGATGATGTATCCGGTACCATGATTGACATATGCTCGTACCACATTGAACAATGCCTTGTTCAAAGGTGATGAGCAGTAGGAGTAACAACAGCCATGACGGGCGGGAGACGTGACGCAAGATAAGAAGCGGCGATGCTGGGGATTTCAGCGCTCCGCAAAGCCCCTTCTCCAGAGGCTCTGGTGCCCACAGGCAGAGCAGACAGCGTTGCCGCATCTCGAACTGACCGCCAGAGCCGTGACGACCGAGCATCGTGGGCCGCAAGTCGGGAGGCACCTTGAGTACCATTTTATCGTGATGGTGGGAGCGCTACAGCGCGACAAGCCAACCCAATCAGAAAAGCGCCCGTGTTTCTCTTCCAAGGAGCTTTGATCAAACCCCAAATGAGGGCTCGTGATCCAGCCACTGGCCAGCAAACGGGCATTCGGGCGACTTCCACGGATGGATACAATAATCAATTCGCGAAGCTCAGAGAAACCCGCTCCTGAGTTTTCCTACAGGAGAACGGGCGCTGCCCAACATCATGAGCCGTGCGATATTCGGAAGCTAGGATAGTGCTTTGGTACTTTGGATGGTGCTTTGGAAGGTATTCTACCAGGACAGTACGCCTCTTTGCTTGAGTGTTTGATAAAGTCGCATTGGGCTATTGGTTGGAGAGTCTGGACCCTCGCAGCCTAGAAAGTAGATGGTAGGAGCATCAAAACCAGCAGAGTTTGGTTTGTAAATGATAGAAGCTGCAAGGCGATGATGGTGCCGATAAGTACCCGTCGCCAAGACTCTCGGTAAACTCGAAGCGAGCGTCATCTGCGCGCCTTGCCGCCCTGCCGCCAAAACGAATCCTCAGAGGTTGAAACCGCGAGCGAGTTGAGGCTTGAACATCGAAACATCGATTCCACGTCTTGTAGATCGACCATGGCAGCCAAACATAACCCTGACAAGACGCCTTGGGACCCAAAGACCAGCGAGAAGTTTGAAAGGTAACCACAAGGCTTTGGAGGAGCAATCTCGACTCAGCAGGCTTTTGATAGGTGAATGGTCTGACACACCGTGACAGCAAACGGCCAGGGGAATACCTAGATCCATGCCAGGAGGCGGCTTCCAGAAGCCTCAGATGTTTGTATCGGAACGGAAGCGATAGAGATATGTGCACGGATTACTTTCAGTGAGTCCATCCAAGACAGCACATATTGAGAGACCGTCATGTGACCTTGACCGGCCATGTCAGTCATTGTCAAATGTGATGGGAAACTCAGAAGCACGTGGAAGTGAAGTGTGATTTCTGACCTTGAGATTGTAATATAGAGCATACCGAGACTGTAAGAAACAATGGGTAGGTAAATCTTCTTCTCTCTCTCTTGGAGACACTGTTACTTAATAAGCAACCTCCTAGATCACGGCCAGGAAAGAGGAGAGAAGAAAATCTGAAAAAGGCTGGTTTTCATGACGACTGATAAAACGGCTGTATTTTAAAGCACGCGTGTATGACTAGTGTTGTTGTAGGATATGGGATGTAATGGCGACTGTTTCCTATTCTTACTTAGCCATTGGGTTTCAAAAAGTTATGGACCTCAAAATCTATATTGTCGCTGTGTAAGAGCAACTAGCAAACTGAGGCATCCAATAAGGTTACCGGATGTGAAAATAAACTCCAAACTCTATTTTGACCTTCAATTTGAGCTGTTGGGTACTTGTAAATTGACATAGACAACAGTGGTAGTATATTTGGAGAATTGAAGTATGCTATTGTGTTAAGGACTGTGTTGGGATATGGGCTAAAAGTTCGATCGTGTCATAACCTCAACACTTACGATTTCGTTCATGGTAGCGTTCTCAGGTAAAAGAATTGAAAAGGAATCTTCGGGTTTGTAGGTATCTCTTTGGTGTTCTTGCAGATTCTCGCTTCGAAGCGCAAATAGACATCGGGCTTTCTTTGAACACGGAAAAATAAAGAAAATTGGGCCTTGCAACCTGGGACTAACTTTAGTGTACAGAGGTACAGTATTAAGTAGACCATTCTGCGAATTTGACAGTTACCTACACCCGAATTTTATGCGCTCGAGGAAATGGAGCTACCATCAAGGGATCGGCAAGATGTGCCGATTTTACAGGCCATCGAAGCTAAAAACTACAAGCAAGCAACGAGACTCATCGAAAAACGGTTAGGGAAGAAACATACAGATTACTTAGAGGTTAGTATCACACCTCTTGGTTCGAGCTTGGAGAGATCTTTGAGTGTGCAAGGAACTTATATCTTGAGTTTAGGCCTTGAAGATATACATAGCTTCAGAACAGTTTCCCGCGTCTGAGAACTCTCCAGTTGTTGCGTCTCTGGAAAGACTGGTCCAGAGAGACCCACCTGTGTTGGATTTAGATGCCATAGCAGTCTACGAGTCCGCATTGGAAAACATTTCTCCAGGTGACGAAGATGACTGGGCAAGGCTAATTGGCAGGTTGCGATGGCAATGCGTAAAGGCTGCACCAAAAAATGAAGATGCTAGCTTGAAGAATCTTCGGAGATGCCTTGCAATGAATGACATAGAGCACGCTCAACAGGTATTTCAGTTTTACCTTTAGTCTTATCTTTTGTTGCAAATTAAGACTTGTTCTGTCTTAAGGGAAACCTCCAGGAGACTGACTAACTCTTCAAGATTGCCAATAGCCTTGACAGGAACTTCCCAGGAAATCGTTTATATATCTTCTGGGCAATTACGGTCTCATTCCTATACTCAGTAAGTCTTACCGAGATACTACTACATTGATTAAAGCGCTGAGGAAAACGAGACCTCTAGTAGTTGTCCACCAAAAATGAGAGATAGCTTTGGAAGATTGTCCTTGGCTCGGATTCAAAAGCTTGCCCAAGTTACGGAGCAGGCCGAAGTAAGCGATGAAAAGAAACATCTGGTAATAATAGCTAAGATTACCACAGGATCTAAAATCTTTGCCAGCCCGAGCGATACAGGCACCACAGGAACTACTCTTATTACACAAGATCTCATCAGTTTATGGCAAGGATGAGGACTTACTAAAATACCTTCAGAACCAAGCTCTAGGGCCGGATTCATCCATAGCAAAAGGTCAATGGAGGTTCTGGAGGGAGATGGTTTTACTTATGCAGCAATCTCAGCTTTGGGAAGAACTTTTTCAGATCTGCAGCTCCTTGCTTGAAAGAGCGCGAACGAAAGATGATTCTGGTCAAATTGTGGACCTACAGATGGCTGACTGGGTTGTCTGGAATGCTTTTATAATATCTGCATTGAAAATGCCAAGCAACAAGTAAGGTCCCCCTCTTTCTCTAATTTACAATGTGGCTAAATATACATAGATATAGAGAAAAGATTCCAGCTGAAGTAGAAGCCCATCTTGCGAAAGATTCTGGAGTAGATAAGACATACCGGAGAAATGCATCTTTAGCCTTACTCCACTACAAATTCGAACTCCATAAGAATATCCAATCCTCTACTCAGGCACCACTGGATGTTTCAGTACAAAGCTTATCGATTACTGCTGCTAGTGACTCTTCACCGGAGGCGCTGTTAAACGCCATTACGAAGTATATGAAAGAGAACAGTGATGCTCCCTCAATGTTTAATGATATCAGACCGTATGCAGAGAGATTTTCTGAAAATGAACTACAAGACTTAGTTAATATTCTTCTTCCTCCTGATTCGCCGTTCAGGGAAGTGCATCCAAAACTTAGGGATGCGGGAGAAGCAGAGGTAGATGGAGACAATGAAGTAAGCTACGGATATCTAAACTTTGAAGTTACACATTAATATAAATATTAATATTCAATCACAGTCTCTTACAGTTGGCAAAGTTATCTCTCGAGTAAACGAATACAAGCTAGTGTATCTAGTCACCAACAGTATACCGGAATACCAACGACTCAAGAATCCAGAATTCAAGTTGGAAACACCCGATGCGCAATCATTTGTTTGCAAGTGGTGTTCTAAACCATGTGGACTATATTGCGACTTCTGCCTCGACACTCTCGCACAGGACTTCATATTAGCGTATGGATCGATACTCCATAGTGCTGAGCATATTACCAAAAATCTCCTTATTACAGATACTCACCCAGCCGATGATCTCTGTCTTTTGGGAGCCATGTGCCTGCTGAAATGTGCAGGTTGCACGCCATATTACTTAGACCCTCTGGCAAACCAACCTTCTAGTACTTATGTTTCCAAACTGTTACAAGCTGCACTACTCCTCGAATATGCATGGAATCATTCCAAACCAAACTTTCACATTTCGCTTCTTCTAATCAGGATATATACCCGTCTAGGATGCGGTTCCCTGGCTAGAGCAGCATACAAGCGTCTAGGAATCAAACAGATACAGCATAGTACTCTAGCCTACACATTATTTGACAGAATATCATCGCTTCATCCCCATGTATTTACAGACACGGACCAAGTTACAGCAGATGAGAAAGATCCTTTACTTGAACTCGAAAAGCAGCAAAGCATTTACCAAAGCTCAATTAATAATTCAAGAAAATCCTCCTGGCAAGCTCTTGAATTTGGAAACTACGAACCGGTTATACAGTTCAATGAGTTTGCTAGAAGGATGGGATCAAGCATGTCCGGGGTGATGTCGGTTATTGAACACAGAAAAATATCACGGATTACTCAGTCAAAGACTACTTCAAAGTCGAATGGTTTTCATGTTCTTGGTGAGTT
Source organism: Scytalidium lignicola (assembly GCA_002812745.2). Taxonomy (NCBI): domain Eukaryota; kingdom Fungi; phylum Ascomycota; class Leotiomycetes; genus Scytalidium; species Scytalidium lignicola. The sequence goes on from NCSJ02000246.1 coordinate 48,176, forward strand.
GGCTCACTGCAAGAGTGCCTTAAGCATGTTCTAACTTCTGACAGCACCTAATATCGAAACACTAGAATCCTTTTCTGATAATAATGATAATGAGTGCTTCCCAAATTTTGAGTGCACTTACAGTCAGCCATTTGAAGCCTTTACACGATCAGGACCCCCGCTATCAGTAAGTAGTAGCAGAAATGCTTCGCCACTTATAAGCTGACTAGGAGTAGAATGCAAGAACCCGTGCAAACTTGATCATTGAGAAGCTAAGATTAGCTGTGAACCCGAACAGCAAACCGACAGCAAGATCAACAGCGGAATTGTGGTTCAAACAGAATGATAAAGACAGCTATATACCAACGGGTATCTCCGACTTAGGAAGTGCAGAGATGACAGCCCCCGAGCTCTCTACAGCATCAGGTTACAACTCTGTGGCAATTATAATAAATTTAGCTACCAATCCGGACACCTGGTCAAAACCACATACCGAGACCAAATTGGACCAAGCATATAATAGTGTCTCCCAATCCCTCGAGGAGCTGATAAAGATGATCAACGATATCCAAGACTCGATACCAGCCTTCCCAACCACCCTACACCCATTGTACGTAGCACGTGAATTTGGCACTGCTGTGGTGGACTTCCACAAATATATCTCTAGTCCAGAGAGAAAGATATCAGAACAGCAGAAACTGCTCAATACAAAACTGTTAGAGACAACCCAACTACTACTGACGACGGTAGCGGATAAAGCTACTGCTGTTAACAAAGTAATGGAAGAAAGTGGTTGGATCGACAGAGTCCTGAACTATGTGCTTGAAAATGAACAAGACGGGTCTCAACAAAGTTCAGATTTGGTAACCAAAGCATTGAAGTCGGTTATTGATGAAGGTTTCATGGAGACCTGGGCTGGTGAAGTCGTGGAAAGCTGGCGAGATTCCGTTGGTGGCTTTGTATACCTAAAAACCCCATACAAACCGTGAATGGCTAATTGTGAAAGTCATTTGAGCTCGTTGAGACGTTCAGGTAGCACATCGAAGCATGAGTGTTCGGAGGTATAGTTCTGCAGAGCAACTAAATGTTTAGTATCTGGCTCATAGCATAGCATAGCTTGGCATAGAATAGAATAAAAACATATGCAATTCAACCTGGATATACGAATCCTATGAAAAGTCTATGTTGGGATACTTACTTTACATCATATCTTCCTCAGCCTTCCTCAGAGCCTTCCGCATCATAAATTCTCTCCGCTCTTCCCTCAAAGTTGTATATGCCCAGAACCAAGTTATCATTTCCAGGAATGCCCAAGAAAATAGCACTCTATTTTTTAAACCTTCGCCCCATGAACTTGCCCGATATGTTGACGACTCATAGAGCGGAGATGAGGACGAGAACGAATATGAGTAAACAACCAAGCCAAAGAACACGATGAATCGGACAGGAGCTATGCTTTGCTGTCAGCTAAATATTCATTTTGAAATTAGAGATAAATACTAACCTTGAGATCCCCAGTGGTATTGCCCAATTTCATCTGGCAGTGATATTGCTACAAGATCGCTGATACCGAAAACTAGGAGGACAGCGGCAAGGAAAGCTAGGGAATCTGATTTGACTTCGAATGACCGCGCTTCAGGCTGAGAAGCAGTTAGTTATAACTCTTGTAATGCCGCAAGGTCATCTTACCAAACCCATAGCATCCCCAAGAACAAGTACCAGTGACTGGTCCGCAATTGTACCGGGAGAAGTGAGGAAGAAGAAACCCATTGTAATGTGAAAGAGGGCGAGGGAGGTTAGAATTGTTTTCGCCGAAAAGAGTCCCATATTTGAATCTATATAACGATGTTGAGAAGATATTCGGTGGTGCAACTTTTGGTTTTCTGGTGTCCAAGGGAGAAAATATAAAATTTGTTATGGCATACTCTGTCATTGAAATCTCGCGAGCTGTTTCGAGATTCGGCCATAGTGGAAGCTTGCCTGGAACTCGCCCCTGTAACAACACGCTAATTCGGAGAATTCGGGGCAGGTGCCGCCTCAGCCTCAGCCTCAGGGCTTAGCCACAGCCTTTTGCCCCGCGCAATAATAAATAAGCTTCTAAATCATGTGCAACAAGAGGGAAGAAACAAATTAAGACTGACGTGAGCAACCTGTCTTTATGACCGAGATGGGGGAGTCAAAGCTTGAAGTAGAACGCCATATCAAATACTGGCGTAGATGTCAGAGGACGCTGTTGCCAACAGAGTATACAAGCACTGACTCCTCGCGCATGACGCTGGGCTTCTTCATTCTCTCAGCTCTTGATCTCCTAGGCGTCGGGGCAGATACATTCCCTACAGAGGAGCGTGAGAACTTCAAGGATTGGGTTCTCAAATGCCAGCATCCAAATGGTGGGTTCTGTGGTTCCCCGAACCATAGGTTTCCAGATGATTACTATGCGGAGTCTGGAAGTAAGCATACGGATCCTGCGAACTTGCCAGCTACATTCTTTGCTTTGCTGTTATTGAGCTTTGTGGGGGGTTTTACACAGGTTAAGAGGATGGAATGTTTACGGTGGCTAAAGACCTTACAGAGGGAAGATGGAAGCTTTGGAGAGCTAATCACTCCTGATGGGACTATTGAAGGAGGTAGAGATATGCGACACTGCTATATTGCTACTGCGATTCGATGGATATTGAGGGGCGATTCTAAAGATAATAAAGCCTTTGACATTAATGTTGAGAGACTCATTAATCATATTCGTTCTGGCCAGGTATGAGACGTTCTGTTTCCAAGCATAATACCATTATTGACTCATTAACAGACATACGAGGGTGGTATTTCAGAATCCTCAGAGCATGAAGCTCACGGTAGGCAGGAATGGAAATGTACTTTATATCATGAACTGACTGTCCTTAGCTGGGTATACATATTGCGCTATTGGTGCACTCTCTCTTCTTGATCGTCTTCCCAGTTCTAGAGAAATTCAAACTGCAGCAAGCCTAACAGATGTTCCAGCACTCATCTGTTGGCTTGTATCAAGACAGGTTGAGTTTTTACCATCTGACAATCATGATGGTCATAATGATTACAGCCACCCGAATTTACGTCACGGCAAGGCTGAGGACAACGGAGACTCTGACAGCCCAGATCAGATGTGTGTGGGTTTCAACGGGCGATGTAACAAGCTTCCAGATACCTGCTACGGCTTTTGGGTTTCGGCGTCACTTGATGTAGGCAATAACTTCCCCAACACCTTTTTTATCAAAATAGCAGAGTAACTGACCGACTCTTCAAGATGTTTGGTCAAGTAAAACTTCTAAATACGGAAGCAAATCGCCGATTCCTCATCGAGAAGACGCAGCATAGAATCGGGGGATTTGGAAAATTTCCTGGAAATCCGCCAGGTGTGTTTCCTACTTTTGCACTATCTATCCCCTCCACCCTCTTCTTACTCTGCATGATCCTAATAGTGGTGACAGATATCTATCACTCGTATCTAGCCCTTGCAACTCTTGCAACCATGAAAGAACCAGGTATAAAACAGCTAGATTCAGCTCTTTGTATCAGCATTCAAGCCAAGGAACATATAAAGACTCTCTGGAATGAATAATGCAACCCTCATGCAGAAGGTATTAGTCAAGTGTAAAGCAAGGATCGAGCTTCCAAATTAGGCAAGGATACCCTGAATTTTGATAGGCGGAGGAGAATAAATATCAAGATATCCAGATCACAATTACGATATCAAAGTGGAATAAGAAGATGAAAGGGATGAATGAGAAGGTAGAAGAAATAATTTTCATAATATAGCAGTCATATCTCTAGAGACTGCCCGATTCTCAACAATAACCCCAAGGCTCCCTCCATAAGAGGCATACACGCCGGAATACCAACACGAAAAAAAGTTAGAAGGGAAATTATATATGGTATCTAAATGCGCCAAGAGTAAAATTTGGCCCCGAATGTTATCCCATGCTCGTAAAACATGACAGTCCATCCTGATAACCACAAAAAGATGAGTAGCACATAATATGACATTAAAAAGGTCCATTCAACCTCATTATCGGGTACCAATATCGCTTGAATACCCGTTATATGCGTCACGCATCTGAGGTTGCCCAAAGCCTTGTGGTCCCGGTCCACTAGAGACATAACCACCATCATTATCCTCGTCGTAATACTCCGAGCCACTTGCATCAAAGCTACTTCGTCCACTATGATCGTCGTCTATATTGACATCACCTTGCGGCAAGTCTGACCAGCTTAAAGTAGCTAATGCAGGATACTGCGCAAGTAATGCCGCAGGAAGTGTGTAGTTACCACTAGAATCCATAGGGAACCCATTCCCATCTACAGCCATAGCTTGAGGCTGTTGCATATTCTGTGCGATGTTCTGCATACGTTGTTCTTGCCATAACCTCTGCCGTTCAATAGCTTCCTCATCAAGAAGTGGCTTAATACAGATACGCCCCGCTTCAGATCTGAAATGTCGGCCTAATGCATCTGCACGAGCAAAGCGACGGCCACACCCCCATTGACCGCCTTGTTTGAGATCTCCTTTGCATACGAATTTCTTTTCTCCTGAATGCAGCCCTTCGTGACGCTTTCGATCATGCTGTCGAGCAAATGCTTTGCCACAGACTGTACAGACGAACGGACGCTCATCAGTGTGGGTGCGCAGATGAGAGCGAAGATTATATGCTCGTGTAAAGCGTTTAGGGCACAGCGAGCACTGAAATGTAGCAGGATGCTTCTGAATACGCTTAGCATTGCCTCCTTCGGCACTAGAAGCTTGGTACTCGGGATCAGCTAGACCTAGGTAGTATTCACGGTTTGGTAACGATGAAGTTGACTGTCGACGTCTGTTAGGCGATAGAGCGCCAGACCTGTCATTTGGAGATAATGAGCGCGAGGGTTCAGGAGAACGACTCAGGTTAGAGCCAAGACTAGGTGACATGCTCGAAGGTGTACGAGAACGAGGTGCCGCAGTCGTGGTGTATGGATCTGAGATTGCTCGACGGCGATTTCGGCCTATTATCCTTTGTTAGTAGACATCGATGAAATGCGGAGTAATAATTTGCAAACCTCTATCTGGTGGAGTCAAAGCATCCTGGTCAAAAGAGGCTGGTTTGTTTGGTTCGAAGCTGTTCTGCCTCGATGCTGGTGCAAATTCGACATTAATCTCTGGCGGGACCATCTGCTGCGCTTGACCCATATCTGAATTGGCGTTGTTTGACTGGACCTGAGCAATCGATTCTTGATTCTGAGCCCCATATATATTACTTGACGCCCCGAAACCGTTGTTCATACCAAGCATGAAGGAGTTCGATTGATTCATGCTAGGCATTGGCTGAGGGCCGAGTCGAGGAGAGATAGCTGGACTATGTGCCGGACTTAATCCCGCCCTTGGGCTTGGGGAATGTTGAACCTGGGGGTCGGAGAGCGAAAAGTTTCCGATTGAGAGAACCTCTTGATAAAGACTGGCATCTTGAGGATTCTGCATCGGTGAATGACCCTGCTCAATACCGTCGAACGTGTCAAGGTGACCAAGATTCGGAGAATGAACAGACGATGCTGAAACATCTGAATATTCAGATGGAGTCCTGCGATGCCCAGTGAACTGAGGGGGCAGCATGCCCCAATCTGATGGCGGTATTCCGTGTGGGAATGCAGCACTTTCCGGCCCTAGTGAGGCATGTCGAGAATGACCAGGAGAGGGCTGGAGCTGGTTGGGGCTGAATGCGTGTTGGCTAAAGGACGGGGATTGATGTGCTGACGATGGTGACCGTCGGTCTAACTGCAGCATATTGGGAGGAGTCGGTGAGTGTTGTGGAGGGGAAGACATATTCAGCTCGGCAGGGTTAATGGATTGGTTTGTTGGTGATGGAGAGAGCTCGTTCATAAAAAGGGCTGGATCAAACTGATCGTTCTGGTTGCCCTGGGTCGAATAGAGCGAAAAATCCCTCTCGCTGAAGTTTGTGCCTAGAAGTTCATGGGTAAAACTCGTCTGTTGCTGTTGGATATAAGGGGAACCTTGGTCTTCTTGCTTGAATTGTGGGGTGAAATTGTTGCTCCGTAGATAGTTTGCATCGCCAAGGCCACCTTGATTGTAGGTTTGGCCTTGCTGATTCAGGTATTCGTTATTATCTATGAATGTCTGGATGCCATTATTTGTGTCGAAAGCCCCTGAATCCAGATACTGCTGACTGCTGTTGCCTTGACCCGTTGTATGGAGACCAAGTCCCAGTCCAATCGCACCTTCATTGTCCTGGAAATGCTGCCCCGCAGGCGAATGGGTTTGATTTATGTGAGAATGTTGAAGACCACCAGACGGTGACCTGCCGCGTTGTTGATCCATTGTCGTCACCGTGTTGCTGTTCTTAGAACAATGAAAGGTTTTGGACCGGTCGACGTTGCGATCAGCCTCACCAGGTACGGTGGCTGAGCCTTTGAGGCTATGCCGAAACAGCTGAATAGACAGGGAATCGTTGATCCACCGTGATCAAGGAGAGTCGAGGAAGTCTGTTTCGTCTTTATCCTTGCGATATTAAACTACTGGTATCAATGTCGTAGGAGGATGCTGACCCCGTACCGTACCTTTTTTGTGCGGCGTGATTCTGAGTGCGACAATCCCAGATAACTTATACGGACCACCACGCCAACTAATAACTCTTCAGCTCAAGCTTTTGTTTGCGGAAGTATCGGAGGAGGTCGCAGTAACTCGTACTGCAATGATAGCTAATGTATCCTTCACAGGCAAAGGAGTCCTTTCAACTTTCGAGATGCTCGTCGTTCTTTAAGTGAAGTAATTAAGCGCCCGCAGTTCCTGTGCGGTTCTGGCGACCGCAAACGCAGCCCTGCCTGTGCGCTATCGAGGAGCTGGACGAAAATAGGATGTATTGTACGGGTCGCCTCGACACCAAGACCTTGTAGTGTAATCGTGGCGATATTCAAAGCGAAGGAGCGAAGTCTATCTGAATAGCTTATTCAGAACCTTCCTTATCGATGCTTTATGAGTCCGATTTGGATATTCTTGGGCGTGGGCTGCTTACCGTAAGGCAGACACTCGGCTTGTAGGCCCAGCCTGACCCGTCTCTTGCACGTGCATGCAACCACCCCGCCAACCGGAGGCTTTTTGTCTCACGTTCCTGATTCGTTCTCGTCGGGTACGTACACATCCGGAAACTTTTATGCTCAGAAGTAATGGTTGAAGATGAGAGATACTCTTTTCAATTTCTCATAAATTACACCTTCAGATGAAATAAGAAAGTGTTTGAGTAAATAGAATAAAGTATTTTGCTTAATAACTAGCTTATAAATGCAGAGCAATTTGAAACCAAGCACCATATTTGGAATTCTCAAAATTTCCAACTTCTGCATGAAAGGGAAATATAACCTAACGTCTCAGCCTTTCATATCACACCCAATTAACCATAAACCCGTCTCAGGCCATCGAGGACCTCCCCTGAAAGAACGGGGGAAAATGACAACACATGAATATAATACCAATACCAATACCAACACCAACGCCAAGCCCAATCCTCATCGTCTAACTGTAGTCTTCGACTTCGACGGTACCATCACAACCAAAGACACAATCAACGTCCTCTTCGCCTTCGCGCTCGCCAGACAGAAGTCCACAGCTGGACAAGACTACACAGCAGCCTACAATGACATCCTCGCCAAGTACAGCGAAGACTACACTTCGCACATCCAAAACTACGAACCAGATGCAGCAAACCGCACAGATCTGAAGCAGGAAATCCTCTTCCAGAGAAGCCTGAGCGATATAGAGGTAAGGAGCTTCAAGCGCGTGAGCGAATCCGGGATTTTCAATGGCATTACGCGGGAGGAGTGGGAAGAGGCTGGACGGGAGGCGGTGCGGAGACGTGAGGATGTGATTATTCGTCCTGGGTTTGTGGAGCTTGTGCGGAGGATGAAGAAGAGAGATGCCAGGTGCGGGATTGTCTCTGTTAATTTTTCTGCTTCGTTCATTCGTGGGGTTTTGTCTGCCGCTCTGGGGAAAGAGGATGGTGGCAATATTGAGATTCTGGCAAATTGTTCTGGAGAGGATGGGCGTATTAAGGGCCCGAGGATTGATGAGGGAAAGGGGCATTCTTCGTTGGTGACTACGTCTGGGGATAAGTTGTCTGTTATGAAGAAACTATTGACTGAGTGGAAGATACGGTTTGATTCAAATCAAAATGACACTAGTGTCATTTATTTTGGGGATTCAGGTACAGATATTGAGTGCCTTGCTGAAGATGGAGTTATTGGGGTGGTAATTTCGGAGGATAGTGAAAGTAAGTTGCTGAAGACCATGGAACGCATTGGCGTACAAGTGGACTCTATCAAGGCTTATAATGGCGGAGAAGATAGGTCTAGAGAGGTATTCTGGGCTAGGGATTTCAACGACTTTATAGAAAATCCATCATTCCAGATAAGGGAATATGATTGAGTGATACATACCTCTGCATAGCAAAAAGTAATAAAAAAATAATTAATGCCTCGAAATTGGATTTTCCGGCATCAGATCACATGTAACATTATATTTAATATAATCTACTTTAACGAATGCTCAATCAACGTCTTATACCCCTTCACAGCAGTCTCAAGGTCCGAAACCTTAAGGTGTTCATGATCTGAATGAGCCACTAAAATATCTCCAGGCCCATAGAGATATCTCTTATGGTCTCCCTCAAGATTAGGGATATCCGTACCGTAGTTTACCACAATCTTGTCGAAACCTAAAAAAACACAAAAAATTTAGACCGTTGTAATCTTGGATGAATCCCGGAATTAAAAATTTTGAGGACCTGACTTACCTTCAACATCACTGTCAATATAGACAGGTCCATACCCCCAACCAAACTCCACATCAAGCTCCTGTCCAGTCTGCTGAATGGCTTCCAAAAGTACCTCCTTCACCGTAGCAGGAGTCCCAGCCGCAATGCGAATGGCGATATCGGCAAAAGCCTCCTCAGCAATCACATTCGCCGCAACCCCACCCTCAACTCTCCCAAGATTGAGCGTCGTATTCCCATACTTCTCGCTCCACGGCAACTGCGCATTCATCATAGCATACAACGCGGGAATAAGCATACTATTAGCACTCCTCCCAAGCTCAGGATACCCCGAATGCCCCGCCTTGCCCTTAGCATGCACCTTGACGCTCAGAATGCCCTTATGCCCACTAGCAAGCTTCAATTCCGTCGGCTCACCAAAGATGACCGTTTCCCATTCCAACCCCAGGTCATTAGCCTTCCGCATCCCATCCCCTCCAACTTCCTCTCCAACCACGAAGAGCAGCGCCACATCCCCTTCAGCAATGGCGCCCTCCGTCACGAGTTCCTCGACGGCTTTTATCTGTGCGGCAACGCTCCCCTTGGCATCGACCGTGCCCCGGCCCCAGATCTCCTCGCCGCGTCTCTCGTAGGGCCAGAACGGCGGCACGGTATCGATATGCGAGGTAACCAAAGTCCTCGTCTTACGTGACGAGCCAGCATAAGCAAAGATATTCTGACGCGAACTCGATTCTTGTTGCTTTTGAGGCCCCGAGCCTCGACGGTTGAGCGTGGCAGATGCAGATGCAGATAATGGGGCGAGCTCCTGAGTTTCCACGGTCAAATTGAGACCCTCGAGATAATCGATCAGGAACTTGGCGACATTGTGCTCGTTTCCGGAAATGGATTCGTGCTCGACGAGGGCTTTATGGAGCTCTATTAGCGGAGAGGAGGAACTGGCACTGATACTTGAGCTTGAGCTTGAACTTGACTTCAAACTCCCAGTCGTGCTGCCATCACCAGCGATAGGTTGTTGACTATCAATTGCCGTAGCATAAACGCAATTGGCTGCCAGCAAAAGCAGTGTCGCTGATGAGAGTCCGGATATCCTCATGATTCAACAGACACGACGACACATTCTAACCTTCGCGGTGATTGGTGAAGGGAAGCAGAGATGATGTTTTGTAGCAATTAGCAGAGAAAGTGGGATATATGGTTACATTAAGCTATTCGCAAGCGATCTATTGTGCCCCCAGGGGTGGGGTGGTTGGGGGGAAAGCTTTCTCTGACTCAGGAAGCAAGAAAGCAGGAAAGATAAAATTGTTTCTTTTCAGTGGAGCCCATTTTATTTGAAGTTATTTCTTCCTTTCTTTTCCTCGGGTTATGGAATGCAACAATGTCTCCTTCTAAAGCCGAACTACTAGGAGTCTGTTCTGTTCTGTTCTGTTATGTGTGGATTATTTTTATGCACGGAACACAACTAAAAAAGAAGTATGGACCAGGAACTGACGTCACGGGCCGAGCGGATCGCCAGCCCCCTCCATTTTTTTTTTTGGTTCCAGCCACCCGTATCTTTATCTTTTAATAACTTAATCTTTTTATCTCCGACTTTCTGCAAAAGCAAAAAACTGGAAAGAGATGAAAAAGGTGCATTATCACGTGCTGCCAACGCACACAAGAGATCTTTTGTATTTCTAGAAAGAAGCGGTGGGATAATTCGTTGCGAGAAAAAAATTTTGTGAGATATTTCTGCTGTGACCCAAGGCCTTCCCGAGGGAGGATTTATGCCCGTCTTATTACAAGTACAAGACCGTAATTTTAAGTGACAGCAAGTGACACCGACAAGTGCTGTGTTGTCCAAGTACACTACTGTACTTAGACAGCGGAAGGAGGAACGATGTGGGGAAGAGAGCTAGCGCCTGTGAACACATCCAACGACGGAGCTGTTGGGTAGAAGCATGGAGTTGCTATTACAGGATTGTTATGCATGGTGGGTGTAGAGTACTGTACATATACGGAGTACGTACGTCTGTATGTACTGTACTGTACAGCTACTGTGGTCTGTACGTACGTATGTATGTGTGTAGTAGGTAGGTAGTAATATTAGAGATGGCGCGGTTTGACGTTGTATGGAGAGCCCGAATGACTCTGGTAAATCATGACAGCTCAGAGTCTCGTACTGGGGAATCGTACGGCCTTTTTGCAACCTAGGATTGATTACGAGAAGTCAGCGGACACTCTTTTTCATGGCACCTACAGTACTTTCCCTACTCACTATCACCACCACCACCCTCTTGTCTCCTTTTACGGAGGTATTGTTATTTGTTTACAGGATAAGACCCGAAACATTTTAAGGTAATGGTTGCTCTGGAATGCAACACATCGCGGGCAAGACGCGGTTTCATTTGCTGACCTGACCTCAATGCATGGTCAGGAGGGCTCGCGAATCGCACGCGTATGCGCGAGTAGTAAGAGAGCATGAAGCCCCGACGAAGGTGTGTGTGATGTCCTGATGTCTGGGTGGCCGTTGGTGGCCCTGGGTGTTGGGAAAAGCTGGGTGGATGCCCTGGGTGTTCCCGGGCGACCTGAGCCCATTCGCCCAACCAACCGCTGGCAGCGCAGGGAACGTGGCCCCCCTCCACACCATCCGCCAGAAAAACTCGCCCAGCCTCTACCTCCACAGCACCAATCGCCGTAGTGCGCGCGCCAGAGAACCTCCGCCCTTGCTTTGGGCAAAGTTGCGGTGAAGCTCCAACAACGCGTCCAGGCAGAATAATCCAGCGTCCAGTGTTGAGCACCGAGGAAAAGTTGACTTGCAAAGAAACACGACTCTCCGCCGCCATTGCTAGATTTCCCTCGTGCGAATAATTCCCGTCTCTGTACCACCGTACGGCAAAACGCCCCCAAGCCCGCGCGCCCTGGGAGATGGGGCGCTAGAGGGTGGTTTGGGCGGGTGTTTACTGGTGCTGGTCCTGCTTCCGGGCTTTCTGCTGCTCCTGGATCTGCCCTACAGCCGCTGCAGAGCACCGTCCACCCGCGCCCCCCCCCAATTTGAACCTATTCCATCCTGCTCGTCTGCTTCCCGGCCCAGTGATGCATGTGCGGGCCCGTCGCGGTCCCCTCGTCGACATCCTGCAGTGCCTGTGCGGTGCAGAAAGTGCTGAGCCAAAGGGACGTTGTCACGCAGCAACGTCTCGAGAAATTGGGAANTTTTTTTTTTGCTCCTCGTGAAAATCTTCTCCAGCATTTCCTCTTTTTGCCCAGTTGCATTCCCGTTCCTCGCATCGTGTATCGTGGTAGGCACGGACATATCGATAAGGGTTTCCGTCGTCCTGGGAAGATCGATACACAGGGCCAAAATTACTTTACTTGGTGTGGGCTGCTTGCTACTCTCCTCTCCTCTCCACTCCAGCCTATCCCCGACGCCGGCTGGCAAACCCACCCCTGGCACGAGAATTCAAGCAATCCTGCCAGTCTACTACGCATCCCTTGTGGAGACCCGCCGTGTGACCGTCTGAGTCGCTCTTGTCCCTCTTATCCTTATACTTGAATTTTCGGAGGGCAGCATTCCATCATCCATACAACCAATTTTTTTGGTCTTGGAGAATTTTTCTCTTTCTCTGTCTCGCAGCCCAGGAATCGGCGAGAGCTCTTCCCTGGTCGCCTCAAATCTGCCAACTCGAAATTCCCGATCGATCTCGCCGCGGGCGTTTAGCTTCGATGAGTTGGACCGGCACCTGCCGACTTCACGAGCTCGAACAACCAGAATGGCCGCAGCCGATGTTTTGTTTCCCTGCGGCGAGCGTCTCGAGAGCCAGTATGTGCGGGCGACAACCCAGCCTGGGGCGATTGGGTGGCACGAGGAGGATACACAGCTAAGGCTGAAGCTCATTGCCAAAGCCTGGATCGCATCACGATGGCCCGGTGCTTATCCGTCAGAACTGGTACGGTTGCAGCGATTTTCCAGACTCCTTTGCGTTCCTATCCCCTTTACCACCGTTGTTGTCGTGCAGTAGCGGCTGAAAGCCTGCCGCGCAGCACGGCGGTGTGGACCCTGACAGCTCAGATCTCTAATGACATCTACAGAATAAGTCTCCGCATTTGGGACCTACGTGGCGCTGCGAGTCTGGCTCCAGACCTTTGAAAGCCTGGGGGCCTTGCCTCAGACCACAATGCGGTGTTGCCCAATCCGAGCAGGACAGGCTCGCCGACTTGCACGATTCCGATGCTCTCGCCAGATCACGTTCGGAGCAGCCTGTGGCGATACCGATATCATCTCGAATTTCGAATGAGTTGCGGGACGACCCGTCACTATTTCGCGACCCAAATATGCCTACGTCGATCGACTTTTTCTCGCAAGACGGCTTTAAGCAATTCGCGCCAAAGAAGAATAAGAAGAATAAGCAGCCTGCACCCGTGGCTAAATGGACAGATAATACTGGAGGCGATGGTGATGGCGATGGCGGTAAGAAGGAGGATGGTGATGGAAATAATGGTGGTGACACACCTGCAGATAAAGGGGGTGATGCTGGTTCAGACGGTTCGGGAGACAAGAAGGACGAGAAAAAGGACGAGCCAAAGGAGAATGGTGATGGTGGTGACGGTGCCCTCCTTGATGAAAACTGGGGGCTCGCCACAGTAAAGTCCAAGAAGAAAGTCAAAAAGGGCAAGGCTCAGGATCCGGAACCTGCAGCAGCTGAGCCGGAGAAGGCACTTGATGCATTCCAGGACATCAAATTAGATGACACCGGTCCGGGCCTGGATTTAAGTTTTGATAGTTTTGGAGCAGGCTCCAAGACGACCAATACAGCAGGATTTGGTGCGTGGGGGAGTAGCTGGAACACGGGCTCAACGACTGGTGCCATGGGTTTTTCTGGCACTACAACGACCGGAACCGAGACAAAGGATTCGGCCCTTGAAAGTAACCCTTGGGGTACGAAGAGTAGCAAAACAACAAAGAAGAAAACTGCTACCTTTGGCTTCGGTAGTCTCGAGGAAGAAACAAAGCCAGCAGAACCTGATCCACCACCACCACCCCCCGAGGAGAAGCCTAAGGAAGACGATCTAGGTTTAGGTTTCGGTTTCGGAGTGAAGAAGGACAAAAAGAAAAAGAAGGGTGCTACTGCGGTCGTCATCGAACCTGAAGTGGTCAAGGAGGAACCTGTGATTGAACCCCCCCCTCCCCCAGCTGAGGAGCCTCCCGCAGACGACAGCTGGGTAGGAGGATGGGGAGCAGCTGTAACCAAAAAGAAGAAAGGGGCAAAGAAACCAGAGCCCGAGCCACCGAAACTAGAACCCGAACCCGAGCCTAAGGTGGAAGAGCCTCCTCCAGTTGAGGATATCTGGGGTTTAGGTACGTCCAAGAAGGACAAAAAGAAAAAGAGCAAAAATACCATCGAGGATCCTCCTAAGGTTGAGCCTGAACCTGAACCTGAACCTGAACCACTGAAAGTTGAAGAAGAGATTGGGTGGGGCTTTGGTAAAAAGGACAAAAAGAAGAATGGCAAGGTAGAGGAACCTCCTAAGGCTGAACCGGAAAAGGAAGCTTCTCTCGACCTCGGCTGGGGTTCAATCGGAACTGCTAAGAAAGATAAGAAGAAAAAAGGTGAGGAAGTGCATCCAGAACCCCAGCCTATAGCAAAAGAAGAGGACCCTTGGACTGCGCCATTAACTACCTCCTCAAAGAAGGACAAGAAGAAGAAAGGTAAGGCAGTCGTAGAAGAAACACCGAAACCAGTAGAACCCGAGCCGGTACCCGAGCCCGAGCCAGAGCCAGAGCCAGCTCCAGTTAGCGAGGGTTTCGGATGGGGTTCCTTGTTGGGGAAGATAAAGAAAGGGAAAGAAGAAGTTAAGGAACTAGAACCAGAACCCGAAAAATCCGTGTTTGATGATTTCGGTTGGGGCTCCTTCGGTAGCAAGAAGAAGGAGCCCGAACCAGAACCTGAGAAACCTGCTGAGGATGATGGTTTCGGTTGGGGTTTCGGATCTAAAAAGGATAAGAAGAAAGAGGTGAAGGCTCCCGAGCCAGAGCCCGAGCCGAAACCTGTGGAGGATTCTCTTAACTGGGGAGCAACCACGACAACCAAAAAGAAGAAGAAAGGCAAGGGAGTTGTTGAAGAAACTCCAAAGGTAGTAGAGCCAGAACCCGTACGCGAGCCAGAACCTGAACCGGTACTTAAGGTTGAGGAAGATCTAGGCTGGGGAATGAGTGGCTGGGGGGCAAACAAGAAGGATAAGAAGAAGGTCGAAGATCCTCCAAAGCCTGTGGAGCCAGAACCTAAGGTTGAGGATGAACCTGGCTGGGGAATTGGTGGTTGGGGGCTAGGCAAGAGTAAGAAAAAGCCTACAAAGACGAAGGAGCCAGAACCTGCTTTGGTCCAGGCCGTTGATCCTGGCGATAATGACGACTGGATGGACTGGGGCCAGAAGAAGAATACATCCAAAGATTTGGTGGGATTGACCCCTATACAGCCTGAAGTGGATTCACCGATCCCACCAGCAGTGCCTGAGGTGGCAGACGCGGCTGATGATTTACTTGGGTGGGGTTCCTCGAAGAAAGACAAGAAGAAGAAGAGTAGTAAAACTGTGACAGAATCATTTCTTCAGGTGGACGATTCCATAAAACCTGATGCTATTGAGGAGCCCAAAGTGGAGGATGTTTGGGGCACGGCTACTTCGTCCTCAAAGAAAGACAAGAAAAAAAGCAAGAGCAAGAACGCTCCAGTCGAAGTCATTGAAGAACCCCCACCTCCAGTACCAGAGGTGATAGAAGAGGCTAAGGCTGTCGAGGATGATTTTGGCTCCTGGGGTATAACTAAAAAGGACAAAGATAAGAAAAGTAAATCCAAGAAAAGCGAACCTGACCCACCTCCCCCTGCGCCGACACCTCCAGCTATGGATCTCACTGAGCCCGAGCCTGATGCCTGGGATTTCGGCACTACTGCCAAGAAGACGAAGTCTAAAGAGAAAGAAACCCCACCTGCGCCCAAGCTTTCGAAAAAGGAACAGGAGAAAGCAGACAAGGCTGCTGAAAAGGCGCGAAAGAAGGCTGAAAAAGAGGAAGCAGAAGCTAGAGAAGTAGAAGCCAGAGAAGCAGAAGCCAGAGAAGCAGAAGCTCGAGAGGCTGAAGCTCGGGAGGCCGAAGAAAGGGCTAAGGAAGAAGCCGAACAGAAGGCTAGAGAGGAGGAAGCTGCCGCCGCTGCTGCCGCCGCCGCCGAGGCTGCCAAACCTACTGTAAAACTAAATAAGAAAGAAAGGAAGGAGGCCGAGAGGGCAGCTAAGGCCAAAGCAAAGGCTGAAGAGGAAGCGGCAGCGGCAGCAGCCGAGGCGG
>NCSJ02000247.1:0-63977 GCA_002812745.2 Scytalidium lignicola
CGTCACCAGTCCATCGATTCCATTCCCGGGCCGAGTACTTGTAGATGATCTCTACATTGGCCTTTTTCAGGACTTGGAATGCCTGGGAGACACTGAGACCATGAATGACGCCGTTGGAATCGACGTAACGTCCGCCGCCACCACAGCCACCGTTGCGGTAGACGAGTGGACCAACCGGTGGCTCCACTCGGGGGATCAAGATGGATGCCTGATCTGGCAGGCCCCAGGGCTTGGGCTTCGTCTGGCACGTCTGGAACCAGTAGAAGGCCACGTACCGCAGGGTCCGTGGAATCGTGGCCAGAGTGCCGCTGCCCTCGAACATGTTTTGGCCATCATCGGCGACGCCCATGAGCCTGACTGACATGGTACTATCATTTCGCAGATAGTGGATGAGTGCGTCAGTCAGCTCGTTAAAGCTTACTGGGGCTGCGGGGGGCAGAAGTTAGTCACTGTAATGGCAGTCCCAGGAAGGGCGTGTGCGTTCCAAGAAGTTTGTAATTAGGTTTTTTCCAAGAAGGAGAGTCAATGAAATAGGGTCAGTTTGGGAGATCGTTAGACATGAATCAATCCCATTGTACAGGCAGCTGGTTGTAGGAGGCAGATTTGAATCATTGGTACATGAGTGATAAATGTTTGACATGAAATTAATGGGCTTCCGAGGGAGAGAGGGAGAGAATTACAAAGGAATCCGGAAAGATGGTTTGGTTTGAAGGATCCAGGAGCAGGTCTCGACTGGAATCGCAGAAGGAAATCTCCGACACTCTAGGGCAGCTTGACATGATTGAAAGAAGTCTTGAAACAAGTCTTGAAAGAAGGAATTGGAAGAAATTTGTATTTAAAGTAAAAGTAAAAGTGAAAGTGAGAGTGAAAGCGAAAGTGAGAGTGAAAGCGAAAGTGAGAAGAAGGCAGAATTCTGAAATACACAACTTACGATATTCGCCGTTGGGGAAGACAATTGAGCCATCAGCCAGGTGGATGGCAAAAGCATGATTCCACTGGTTCATCCAAGAGGGGGGATCGTTGGTGGGCGGCGCACTTGCACCCTGTACTGCGGGAGGAGTACCGGTAGTAAAGCTAGGGCCAGCAACTGGAGCAGCTTCAGCAACTTGAGCCAATCCAGCTTGGGCGTAGAATGTGGCTGATGCAGCAGCAGCGGGAGCGGGCGGAGCGGGCGCAATGAGGACTGGTCGGGTGGGATCTGGAGTCAACGCCGTTCCCACTGGGGCTTGACGAGCTGCAGCATGGGCCATATTCGCGGCTGGTGGTCCTGCAACCATCATGGCTACAGGGGCACGAGGGGCGAAGGAAGCACTGGTAGGTGGTGCACCGGCAGCACAGACAGTGCGGGCTGCAGGAACACCCGAGCCACTGCTAGGCTGAGCCTGCTGCAAGGTTGATGACGGAGGTGTCATCGTGAACGAGCCCGGGTTCAGAAGATCGTAAACGATCTGAGGAGCTCTGCTTGACATCTGCCAGCAAAAATCCCCGTCAGTAGATGTCCCAATACAGTGTAGCACGGTACCCTAACACAGCACGGGGAGATGGAGATACGGGGTAGTACCGCAGATGCGGCGAGGGACAGCAAATGAAATGAGACGTGCCGAGAAATGGCTACAACATGCGGGGGGTGCGTGGTCTAGAACATCATGTCCATGTATGCAACTAAACGATGAAAGACTTACATGGAAAGAAAGCCTGAGACTGGCTGATGCTTTTGATGGTTGTGGATCAATGGAGATGTACGAAAGAAGTGTGGTTGTTGATGGAATTGTTTGTGTGTTGTGGTGTTGAAAGAAAGTGGTGAAGAAGAAAGATGGTTGAAGTTGAAGAAGTGGTTGAAGAGGATGAGAGTTGGGAGAAGTTGAGGTTCACGTCGTGCGCACAGCAATAAATATAGCCATGGCAACTGGGATCACTAAATCTTTATACCTCAGATCTATGGCGTTAACTGGGCCAGCAGCAAGGAAGTTAGCGTGTCTGGGTTGTGAGGGATACTTGAGGGCATTCCCAAGAACTGCAGACGAGGCTGTCCGTACGTGAGCAAGGCTGTGAGAGAATTCACTATCTCCAACTCACTCACCGAACACTCACCAGCCCAATGAGTGCCGCTCGCTTACATAGCGTCTCATCAGCCTCGTGAGCAAATCTCCGGTCTGAGGGCCTCCACGGAACAACAATGCTCCGGTACTCCTGGCCAGATCGTCGAGGAGCTTCAAGGCTAGGAAGCAGGAAGATAATCCCTTCAAACAGAAGCAACACCCCGAAGATGTCTTCCTGCAGTACGCACGCCTTATGAAACTTTACATGCATAAAGTAATAATGTATTGAGAACCAAAAAATATTGGACAGCATTAAGATTTACTTTCAATTAAAATAACGCTTGTGCGTGGAGTGTGCGTTTAAAACTGCCAGCTCCTGACGATTTTGAACACGAAAGCATTCAAAAAACACACACTCACGCTTCATTCCCTCACAACTTTCCAACATGATCAGGTCTACGCAAATTGCAAGGCTAGATGGTATGAGCTCCTGCTACAGGCTGTGTCCTCAGAATAGGCTAGCTCATGGACTGACTCTTGACTCCTATAAACAGGCCTGATGCTTTGTGCTTCCGTCGATGATGAGGCAGTATGGTCAACACCTCCCTCCTCCCACCTGCGGCTCATGCACAATAAATACTGATCCCAATGTGGTACAGACCGAGTCGTCACTGGCTGAGATCAAGTCACAAGTGAAGATGGTTCTCAGAAGGCTCAATCGGAATTCAGAACCCCAAGCTAGTATTGAGAGTGGACAATACACATTACAGTATGTTACCACATCTCCTATAGTTCTATTTTCCCTCAGAAAGTTTGAGTCCTCGAAAATGCAATATCATTATAAAGAACGCAGTCTAGACAATGAATGCTTTTCTTCGAGATAGAAGAGAATAAACTCCCAGAAACTATTACTCAATCGAAAAAATATGACCCCAGCTAATCACCAAATGCTCTTCTCCTTCTAGCTACCAAATTACCGACAACATAGTCTACCTCTGCATAACCAACCACTCCTACCCCCGCAAGCTAGCCTTCACCTACCTCTCCGACCTCGCCACTGAATTCAGCACCACCTACCCCCCAGGNCCAAGTCCACAGCCCCAGTCTCCGCCCCTANCGNCCTTCANTGGAATTCGATACCTTCATCAGCCGCACCAAATCAACCTACTCTGACACACGTGCCACGCAAAATCTTGACAAGCTGAACGACGAGCTACGCGACGTCACCCAGGTCATGACCAAGAACATCGAGGACTTGTTATATCGCGGAGATAGTCTTGAGCGTATGGGAGAGGTTAGTAGTCGATTGAGGGAAGATAGTCGGAAGTATCGGAAGGCGGCGGTGAGGATTAATTGGGAGCTTTTGTTACAGCAGTATGGACCGGTCGCGGCAGTGGGGTTTATTATTATTGTGTTTATTTGGTGGAGGTTTGTGTCATAGGGGAGGTGCTAGTATTTGTGTATATCAGAGCGGTTAGGCCTTTAAGGAGATTATNCCCCCCCCAATTTCTCATCTTCCGTTATTATTCCCCCTTTTTTTCCAATGGCGTTTTCTCTAGTTTGTGCTAAAATAAGGTGTAACAATAAAAGGATGAGATATTCAACAAGCATGAAAACAGGGAGCCTAGTTCCTGGGAGTAGAGTGTTGTTTCTTACCNTTTTTTTCTCCAGTATTATTTTAAGTAAGGCTTTGTAGTATTAAATGATGAAGAGGAGTTCTACATTTTTTTACTTGTATTCTGTTTCATACATAATGGGTTATGAAGATTCATTGCTCAAAGAGAAGATTCTATATAACTCCCACATACTTCCCTATCTATATGATATAGAATCTTCATCACAAGAGAAAACAATATTGTCTAGACTCGGTTATAGCAGATGTATTCTCAAGTACTTTTCCTTTCCGGTAATAGCTAACTGTTGCACTGGGTATATTCCGAGGCTGTAAACGGGACCTACTTCTTTCCTAATTCCACAAAACATTGTTACTAGTCATTTCAATGGCATTTTATCTCTCGCAATATTATTAAGAACAGTATTCTTTCAAAAAGCATTTCAATTCACCGCCTTCTCTAATAAGCAGCAATGGATGTCAGAAAGCTTAGGGTGGGGGGTTTTCACTCTCACATATTGATTGTCTACCGCACTGCTGCGGAGTTGGAGAGATGCAATCACAACCAGGTATAAAGTTAATCGATATATTTCACACAATTCTACACACGAGCGTATATTCTCAACATCTGCATGATGTCTCCCATCGCTCAGCTTGTGCACCAAGCTCGAAAACGACAGTGGAGTTTGAAATCCCACTACAATGCGGTGACTCGAACCTATCCTCAATCCAGCGATTCTGCCCGTCAAACCTCCCCTCACCGCCTATCAAAAAAGTTCGAGGCACTTCGCCGCCATACCCATAGTTCCCTCTGAACCCAGCAATTTATGAGGACAAATTCCCCCTCCTACCTTCCAATCTCCTCTAAAGATCATTTTATTTCTTCCGCTGTGATAATATGCCCACTCCCAAGCCACTCGTTCTCTTCATAGATGCCTACGACAGCTTCTCAAACAACATTATTTCCCTCCTGGAAACCCACCTCCTGGTCTCCGTGCGTACCGTGAAGATCGATGATCCGGTTCTGCTGAACAGTGAGGATGCTCTGCTCACGGAGCTACGCCACTATGCTGCCGTGGTGTGTGGTCCTGGTCCCGGATCGCCTGCCATTGATGCCGATGTCGGCATCATGAAGCGGATCTGGAAGTTAGCGGATGAGGAGGTGCTTCCTGTCCTGGGCATTTGCATGGGGTTTCAGAGCTTGTGTTTGGAGTTTGGAGCTGAGATTAAGAGGTTGAAGGAGCCGCAGCATGGGATGATCAGGTTGGTCGAGCATGTTGGGACGTGTGGTAAAGAACGAGGACGGAGTATCTTCACTGGCGTGGAGGAGGTTTATGCTACGCTTTACCAGAGTCTTGGGGCTGATATTGGCCAGTATGCTATTCCTGATGAGGGTTGGGAAGAGAAGAGGTGGCTTCCAACTGAGAAATGTCCGGATCTGTTCCCCTTGGCATGGGTCGATGGACGGAAATACGGCATGGATGATCATCGACTCTTGGTTGGAGTTAGACATGGAACTAAACCGTTTTCTGCGCTTCAGTATCATCCCGAGTCCATTTGCACAAACAACGCGGCTGTTAGGGTGATTCAGAATTGGTTTGAAGATGCCCAGAGCTGGAACCAGACTTTTAGACAGAAACCGACCTGTTCTGAGGGACCGATTCGGGGCCAATTTGCTACTCGGGCTAGTCTCCTGAGTCAATTCCAATCTGAGCGCTCGGACACGACAACTATTAATAGGGAGAGTGATTCTCACTACAGTTCAGATGGAGATGCGGATCTAGATGACTTATTGGGCCCTCACATGAATTTGGGCAGCATCTACTTATGCAAGACCATTCCGTTAGGCAAACTCTCAGTCCCTGACATTGCAGAGTGTGTGGACCCGACAGGCCAGGACAAAATCATTTTGGAGTCTACCAATGCTTACCAAAATTATGCTGGTACAAAGGACGTCAAAGGCAGATATAGTATAATTGCTGTTGACGTCTCAGAAAGCACCACATTCCAGTACACTGTCTCAAGCGATCAAGTCATGATTTCTACACCTCTTCGAAAAGGACCTTCTTCCTCTGCTCACCGATCCGTCTCCGTGGCTACTCATGCTGGAGTATGGCCTTTGCTTGCAGAATTTCTCGACAAGCGTCGGGTGACTGATGGGAATCCCAGGTCACCGTTCTGGGGAGGATTCATGGGTTACACAACTTATGAACTAGGCTTGGAGAGTATTGATGTGAGGAGCAAAGGAAATGGCTGTGGTGTTGACGGGACGAGACCAGATCTACACTTTACTTGGATTACACGAAGCATTGTGGTAGATCATATGAAACATTCAATCTACGTACAGGAACTACTGGAAAAAGAAGTCCAAAGCCTGGAGGGATACAGCACTGCCTGGATGGATTCAGTTGCTGCAAGACTGATAACACTATCTAAAACATCAGGGCAGGCCCGCACTAATGGACTTTCGCCGAATGGTTATCACAACCTACATAATAAATCCCCCAGTCCATCGAACAGTCTGAAGTCTATCCGTCTTCCCGGTGACGTGAAATACGAATCCAAAGTCAGCCAATGCCAGTCATACATCCGTAGCGGCGACTCCTACGAGCTCTGTCTGACCGATCAAACAACTGTAAAGCGAATTAAGCTTTCATCAAACAGCACAAAGCTTACAAATGATTCAATCGCACCCACGAATGGACACGTTGCTATAGCAGCGGACGACTCTTGGGCCCTTTACAAAGCCCTTCGCAAACGCCAACCAGCACCCTTTGCATCATTCATCCGCCTTGGTCCCGCAACCCTCGTGAGCAGCAGCCCAGAGCGCTTCGTCAAATGGGACGAAACTGGACGATGCGAGCTCCGTCCCATGAAAGGCACCGTCCGTAAGTCCTCTTCTGTGTCAACACTCGAGCAGGCATCAGCACTGTTGCAGATTCCTAAAGAGCAAGCTGAGAACCTCATGATTGTTGATTTGGTACGACATGATCTACATGGAGTTTGTGGGTCAGGAAATGTATCAGTTCCGCGATTGATGGTTGTTGAGGAATATGCTTCTGTGTTTCAGATGATATCGGTAGTTGTTGGGAAGATTCCTCCTCAAGTCAATGCCGCTCCTCCTCCTAGCAGTACTGTTAATGTGGGAACGAGTAAGAAGTATACGGGGCTCGATGTCCTTGCTGCGAGTCTTCCTCCAGGATCCATGACTGGAGCGCCGAAGAAGAGGTCCTGCGAGGTCTTGCAGGAGATTGAGGAAGGTATGCCTAGGAGTTTGTATAGTGGTGTTGTCGGGTACATGGATGTGGGTGGCAGAGGGGATTTCAGTGTTACTATTAGGTGCATGTTCCGCTGGGATGACGAGGATGAAGGCGTTTTGGAGCCAACTGGTGTTGAAGATGAGATGATTCGCACTGAGACATGGCATATTGGGGCTGGTGGTGCTGTTACCACGCTTAGCACACCCGAGGGGGAGAGAGAGGAGATGTTGACGAAGTTGAATGGAACTTTGGGTCTCTTTAAGGATTCCTAGGTCCAAGAAGGGGTTTTTATTAGGTACACAGCACTGTTTTATTTTTATCTTTTAGGAAACAGGAGTTTGGGATTAGAAAGGCGAGTACTCAACGTACAGGACGGGTTTAGGGCGCCTGGTTAGAAAGGATTACAAGGATAAGGACATACATGGGATCTGAATTTCAACTCAACGATACCCTTTTTTAGAAGAACAGAACTATACAGGAGAATCCTACAAACCAATAGGCAATAATTTCATTTCAAGTGTAAATAATGAAGCCCTTCTCGCATAACCAAGGCCCGCATAGTTCATAACACACCAGATCCGCTCATGCCTGCCTGTTAGGTAGGGGATACACATATGTACATTGGTACAAAAAAAAGAGAATATAACCCCGTCGAATTAAAACATAATGAAACAGCGCAACCTCCTTCCTTCCTTCCCTGCTCAATTGTCCAATCCTATAGTTTCTTTCCCCCATTCCCCAAAATAATTTCACCTCATTTCATGATCCAACAATCTTCCAAATTATCCCGATGAAAGATTAAGATTAAAACTCCTGCTCCTCCTGGAAGAACATCGAAAAGCTAATAATCGTCCCATAAATCAGCAATCCCCCAATAATACTCATCACCATTGCCGGAAGCACAATAATATGGCTATGAGCCAACAACGCCGGCAGAGCTATACCCATCAACACCAGGAACCCCGTGCAGAAGCGGCCAAAGTCCACCACCGCGCTGCCGGAGCTCTCGACGAAGTCATCGGGGTTGGCGCAGCGGCCGCAGATCCAGTTCGGGATCGGTGCGAGCACGTAGGTTGCAACAACTAGGAGCGGGAGGTATTGGTGGAAGAGAGCGCAGGAGAGGATAACGAGGAGGAAACCTATTGCTAGGACCTGTGGTGAGAAAACGAGGGGTTAGCTGTGAGGCTGAAGATGCTAGGTGGTACTAGCCAAGCAAGAGCTTGGAAATGTAGTGGGGGGAGGAGCGAGAAATTGAGACGGCAGATATGAAGAATCAGACGTACGAAGGAGAGGGAGATGATAGTTTTGAGGCCCGCGGCCATGTTGATCTTTGGGAAATGCACTTTGGATGGTTTGAACGGGTTAAGGTTCTAGAAATTCGGTGGTTTGGTAAAAGAGTGCTCGGCGCTTGTAAGCTTTGATTGATGGAGGTCTCTTCAGTTCGTGCAGTGCTATTCCTCTTGCTTTATCGATTGGCCCTGGATCGGTATTCGAAGGCTACACTGTTTGCGCAGATACTTCAGATTGTGATGTCGACTGTTAAGAGATTGTGGGAGGCCTTGCGCCGAGCTCACGGCTGACGTTGCTAGGTCTGGATATTTAGTGCCTCAGGCATTAAAAGGTATTTAAGGCACAAATTGATGTTTGGTACGAATGACGTCCTTCTACCAATATAAAATTGTACAATTTTTCATTACGGTTTTATTTTCATTCAGCAAAGATATCTCTCAGCTAGAATTCAGTGACAGTAAGTGGTGAATTTATTTCTACGGATATATTACTGCTTGAAGAGCCGGCAGTTATTCTCTCCGCTGCAAACTATGCCCCTTTGGTGTTAAGTACGCGCGTACATATCAATTCCGTATAGAACGGTATCACGTATATTTCTTCTACTTTGACATTGAAGAGTCAAGCTTTCACTGGTGTAAGCAACCCAGTCTTGATATCATAGACAAATCCACGAGTACGACCAGCAAGTTCCTTCCTAATAAAAGGGGAGTTCTTGAGGAGTGCCACATCATCTCGAACGCTTTGCTCGATACTGGGGAGGTATCAGTGCGTGATATCGTGTCCTAAAATGTTACACACTTACTCGGTGATAGCACCAAATTCCATGGTTTCAATTTCTTTATTGTCTGGGTGACGTTCCCTCAAAATACCCCGAATCTGTTGATTTGTGAAACGCGATGTTCCACAATCTACAGAAGACCATGTTAGCATAATTTCAAAGATAAGACCGCAGGATGACATACCTGTATGGTGAATAATAATGATATCGTCGAAGCCCAACTCGATATCCAGAGCAATGATGGCCTCCATTTCCGGAGCCACATGACCACAAGCATTGCGAAAAACAACTATGCCATCTACAGAAGTTAGGTGACCTTTGATCTGAATTTTCAAATGAATTTTCAATGATATCGAACCTCGTGGCGTTATATTGAATATGTTCTCAGGAGAACAACGTGGATCCGCACAAGTTATGATGAGGATGTGAGCCAGATCCATTAACATGGCCCTGAATTCATCAAAAGAAGGATATGGACGGTGGGTCTTAGCAACTTCCCTGATTCATGTTTATTAGCTGAAACTTCGGTGCAGTTATGAGCAGAACAACACACTCGTTGCGCTGTACAAGGTCCTGAACGGTCACGGTTGAGGCCGCCATTTTATGAAATTTCTCAGAGAAGAAACTTCTAGATCTTGATAAGTAGATCAAAGGTATATTGGATTGATTATTGAAGTGCTGGTATTGACGAAAAGAAAAGGAGACCGTTGGAATAGAGAGAGCTCATTACTTATAGATGGCTTCCATGGACTTGCGGGTCATCTCTTTGACCGATGCTGCAATTCACAAGAGATATGGCTTTCTTGATTTCAAATTCGGTCTCTATAGATTGACCATTGAACAACTAGGAGACATACCCCTCTGGACTCCAAAGGATTGATCGCCAGCGATAGCTCTGCCAGCCACAAGATCTATGGAAGACAAAATTCTTAGATCAGACATCAAGGAGTTGAAGCCTGCCGAGGCTGGCTCAGGAATCATAATGTTCTGGACATTCAAATTGTTCCGGAAGCGATAAGCCTCTCGGAGAAAGAGAGCAATCTTTCAATTATGATTATCAATCATATCTAGCGAGGACAATTGCTACGTCTAGAGATTCAGGCAACCAACGATGAGATGTCCAAGAACATAAAGGATGAAGGGAACGGGAACGGGAACGAGAACGAAAACGAGAGCGAGGGACAAACAGACAGACACTGACGGCAAGGCTATCATTGGCCGAGGCTGGCTTTTGATGCCTCAGGCCTCAAAAAGTACGTGACCATTTTTGCCAACGGAACTTCGGCTTTTACAGCCAACTCTACCATTTTACTTGCGGTTGATCAATATGCACACTTGAAGCTGACGGAGTATATATAAGTATAGATATATTAACTGAGAATGTGAGAGCATGAGAATATTTCAGCAGCAGAGTAATAGCGGATATCGAGATGGAAAAGCAGGCGATGTTTCCAATCAGGTCGTGGCTGAATTGCCGGCACGGTGGTTGGTGGGAGGTCGATTTACACATGGCGCTAGTCCTATTTGGGGAACATGTACCCCGGCTGTCGCCAAATTTAAGCATTGAGCTATTCCTAATCATGCCTGACTAATCCGCGCGGGTTGTCAGACAAAGGTCG
The DNA here is from genome assembly GCA_002812745.2 of Scytalidium lignicola. Lineage (NCBI taxonomy): Eukaryota > Fungi > Ascomycota > Leotiomycetes > Scytalidium > Scytalidium lignicola. The sequence goes on from NCSJ02000247.1 coordinate 10,599, forward strand.
ACCTCGATGAGTGAAATCTGCCTGCCAGAGATTCCCTTCAAGACTGCAAGACGACGCTGTATGCAGGCAATGTGCATTCTAAGGAGTCGACGTCTAAGTTGAAACACTGCGGAACCTCGCGATCCTTAGCACATATCTATCTCGGTAGCCGGGTAGGTCGATTTAAGCATTGCTCTCCTCTCCTCGCGGTTCTAACCCAGACGGGTGTTAAGATGTGGCCTGCCGACCCACTTTTGATGCAGTTTTGGCTGATCTGAGAGAACTCGCCGCTTGGTATTTCATACATCCATCTAACCTTCCCAGGTGGCCCATAGGAGACCCATCACAGCCCTCTGGTGATCATTTCCCTGGACCCCGGCCCTTCCTTCTGAAGAAAGCACGCACACAGGAGCACAAATCTGCGTGAGTAAGTGTCTACTGCCTCAATTGGGCAATACCGCAGCAATGGCCACCAATCAACCAGAGCCCAAGATGGAGTTCCGATTCGTCAATTCAACTACAGCTAAAGTTCCTCAGAGCCTTGCGGTGCGCGCACTCATCAGAAAGCAAGCCATGAAGCAAGCTTCCATTACCCGACGAAAAAATGGGTCATATGGAAAGCATAATCTTCGGCAGTACCCGGTGTTTGTCCAGGATTCGACTGGAGAAGATATTAAAGTGAAATCTCAGACTAGCCACTCTTCGGGAAATGGCACAGTCGTTCGCCGCCAACTTCGCCCAAAGCGGGAAGAAGATGAATCTAGCAACTCCTCGCAAGACGAGAAAGTTAACTGGTACAATAAAAACTTATTGGCGAGGCTGTCTATGAGCGAGTCCATCCCTGCGGCGCTCTCTCGTAAAGGATATGAAGAAATGAGTGTGAGGTATGGGTTCAATCTTCTCGATCTCTCAAACTTGGCAACNTTTTTTTGTATCCCGTGCCACCGGCGTGGTCTTGTCTGCCGATCCATCACAATTAATCCACCTTTTACGATACAAGCAGTGGTCTATCTTCCAGTACTTACCCAGTCGATACGAGCACACCCAGTGCGTGAAGGATGCAACCAACTGTGTCGTAGCGCGAGTTCGCCAGCTCATATCGCCGCCGACCCATAACCTAGAAGCTACTGTGTTGTCAACCTATGTCAAGGCCCTCAAGAGCCTCCAACAGGCACTAGACAACCCAAAGACGCGATTTAAACCTGAGGTGCTTTATGCAACTGAGATTCTAGCTCTGTATGAGGTAAGAAGGGCTTCGACTATCAATATTAGCCCTGTTGCTCACATACTTTAGCTTCTAGATTCCTCTGGTCAGGCCGCATGGATTAGACATGTAGCCGGCGCAGCCCGATTAATCGAGCTTCGAGGGCCTAAAGCCTATAAGACTGAGTTTGAAAAGGCCTTGTTCATCGCACATGCTGGGGCAATAGTGAGTGTTAACGGTCCCTACCTTGTTGGATACTTCCCCACAATCTATATATCTTTCCTAACATTTTCAAACGAAAATTAATACTGACACTCCTCGTAGATGACCGAGTCCATGCTCAATAATGAGACATGCTTTCTCGAGGAGCCAGAATGGACAGCAGTTTTCAAGTCAATCATAGTGAAAGACAGTATTGTTGCAGACCGTAGTGAGGCCGCCATCAACCTTTTAATCCTTAAGAGCTACATTTCACGCTTATTCCTGGACGTCACCAATGCTGTCTGTTATCCGGAATACTCAGGCGGCCCGCCCCTCGAAGACATTGTTGCGCGAGCTGAAAAGCTCAAAGCTGACCTCCGAGCCTGGCGTGCTAATTTCGATACTCTATGCCCTCGTCCATGGCCATCGAAAGATATCACCATGTATGACAAGTGCGTAAAGGTTGTCGGTGTCTATTACTCACTGGTCATTTTATCGAACAGACTTGTATCTGCTGTGTCTGGGTTAAACCGCGCAAAGATGGAAGCCGATGTTCAGAATTTAGCCGACCAGTCCTTGGGATTGGGAGTGGAGGCCAGGTCTGTCAGCGCACAGGCAAAATTATTCCTGGCTCAGTCAGGAATAATTGCGCAGACCGTGAAGGCCACCGCGGCCGACTGGATGGACCTGTCTGATATTGTTGTTGATGAGAAAGGTGTTCCGGTTACGGGCCTGATTGACAAGAAAAAGTTCGAGGATTGGTGTAGTCTCCTGGGGCGCAAGGCAGGTTGAAAAACTGAGTACTCTAATTTGAGAAAGCATTGAATGATAAGGACATGCATTGTTTGGGAGGAAATAATACCATCTTTCTTTTATATTTTGGGGGAATTAAAGTAAATGGTGCAAAGTTTTGAAGGAGTTTTATCGATATTTTGTGTTTATGTACCAACTCCCACTTAATAATATCAATATTAACAGTGAAGTCTTTGCCGATGCGTCGGATGGATGATCCGATGGATCGGAATTACGGTATTGATTGCTATGTGTGGGTGGGAGCCGCCCACACGCCGTCTTAGTGGGAGCCGTCTGGTAACTTGATGTGTGTGCACTGAGGGTAAATAAATAGTCGAGCTGAAACTTATTACCACGCTAATGTTTTCTGTGTCTGAAAGAAACTTATCTATAAATATCTAAAGATTATAATTGCCATAATAGGAATGAGTGTGGAGATGATACTGCATGTGGTTCGAGATCCTAGCTCTTGATACCTAGATATTAAGGCCGCAATATTGCTACCCCTGTCAATCGATTCGAGCTAGGGACAACCTTAATCCATGAGCTTCATCAGCGTGTCTGCCTCATACTGCCTCAAGTATCTCAAGCTCATCGTCCACAATTCTCCCTTCTGAAACTACGACAATCTTCACTATACTCCTCGTTACCTAAGCAGCCAGAGCTGCATTCTCATCAAGATGTTCAGGAACAACTATGATAACGACTCAGTGACCTTGTAGGTTTATTCTTACACCTAAACACAAAAGCGTTTTGGCTTGAGGCTAACAGCTCCCAGCTCCCCGCAAGGACGAATATTTCAAGTAGAATACGCTTCCGAAGCCGTGAAGCAAGGATCTGCAGTTGTTGGAATAGTCAGCAAGACACATGCCGTACTCGTAGCAGTAAAGGTGAGGCTGTTACAATTTCCAAAACCATAGCCCTAGCCAAACAACTAACACAAGCACCACAACTCAGCGCAATGCAGAAGAATTATCCTCCTACCAGAAGAAAATCATTGGCATCGATGAGCACGTCGGTGTCTCCCTCGCAGGCCTGGCCTCTGACGCTCGCGTCCTCTCGAATTTCATGAAGCAGCAATCCCTTTCTTCGCGTCTGACCTACGGCCGCGCGATCCCCATAGAACGTCTCGTCGCTAGCATCGGCGACCGCGCACAAACAAACACCCAGCACTACGGAAAGCGACCTTACGGAGTGGGATTACTCGTTGCTGGAGTGGATGAGACGGGACCGCATCTATTTGAGTTCCAGCCGTCCGGTTTGACGCAGGAGATGTCTGCCTGTGCGATCGGAGCGAGGAGTCAGATGGCTAGGACCTATCTAGAGCGAAATCTGGAAAAGTTTGAAGACTGTGGGAGGGAGGAGTTGATTAAGCATGGATTGAAGGCTTTGAAGGAGAGTTTGTCGCAGGATCGGGAGTTGACGGTGGAGAATACTAGTATTGGTGTTACTGGAGTCGTGGGAAAGACTATTGAGGCATTTAAGCTTTACGATGGGCAAGAGTCAAAGGTATGGGTTGATATGGTGGCTGATGGGGCAGAGGGACAGGAGACAGCCGAAGAGAGCATGGAGGTTGATACATAGAGATTTTANTATCATCCTCTTTTCYTCTCTCTCTCTCTCTCTCTCTATATTCGGCTGATAGAGCGCTCATGGACATGTACAAATACCATAAAAGAGATCGGGTTTCCAAGGCTATTAAAGTTATGTGTTGTCTGTGCTGGGAGCACTAGAGTGACACAATTATTATGGCATTTATGATATTTGAAATTATGGTGTGCATGGAGAGTGATAGGACTTGGGAGATTTGAGTACAGGAGGGCGTAAGCTTGAATTTGATTTTGTGATGGTGAGGAGTTTGTCATCAGCTTACGATGCAGGGTCAGCCTTGCGCTTAAGCATATATTAAGGTATCAAATACTTCCAAAACATTGTGGTTTCTATAAACTTTATATATTTTCTGCAAATGCTAATTTTCTGGACCGTCTATATCTAAATATGCAACGAATACCAGCCACATGCCAGAGTGGAGATCTAAAATGTCTACAGAATCCCTGTCACAAACCAACCGATTCCCAATGATGCATGTTTAACGTTAAGTCCAGCTACTCCTTACCCCATTCTAACTTAAATCGACCTTCGCTCAACTTATACTCTTTCAGCGCATTAACCGCATCCTCAGCAGTTTTCGCCTCCACAATAATCCCCTTCGAGCCTTCATTTACAAAACCCGCTCCAACGGCTCCTTTCACCCATTGTAGCAAGCCATCCCAATATCCTTCAATATTCAAGACAGCAATTCCCTGAGTGTGGATGCCGAGCTGATTCCACGTCACAACCTCCATCAACTCTTCGAGTGTTCCATATCCACCAGACAAAGCAATGAACCCGCTACCTTTGCCTCCGTTGAGGACCTCTTGCGCCATCATATGTTTGCGCGTATGCATATCCTCTACAAGGGTTGTCTTTCCATATTGCTGATAGTCAGGTACACGAATATCCTGCTCTTTCTCGGCAGCAGACGGATCCCAGCCCTGACGTTCGTACTTGATCAACGGTGTGGGGATGATTCCGTGCACTGAATCGGGACCAGACAAACTGACCAAAGTTCGGGCCAGCTCACCCATGATCCCGACCGTTCCACCGCCGTAAACGAGAGAAATTTTGTTCTCGTGCATTACTTTGGCTAAATCACGGGCGGCTTCTAGATGAGCCGGAGAGTTTCCTGGGGAGGCGCCGCAGAAGACGCAGATGCGGACTGGCGCGCCTTCAGAGAGAGTGGCAAAGGAAGCAGCAGAAAGTGCTGGATTTAGTGGTGATGATAATGTTGTTATCTTTTGAATCCCCTGAAAAGATAGTTCACCAGGTGAGGCCCCGCCCGAGGCCATTGTGGATTGTGGAGTTAGGTAATGAGTCTGGTAATGGGAGTGGTGATTGTATATTTCACGAGTCCGAGTAGATTTTGGCCCGCTCCTGCTTAAATATTGAATATATTTTCTTTTGAAGTTTTATAATTTGTGTGGGGTCTAGAAAAAGACAATATATCGGTGTGTAAATGGTGATACAGCAGCTGGTGACGATCCGTTGACTCACGCCGCCGCCCAATTGCAGATGTGATAATACTTTGGTTGCCCTAATGCAAGGTAATAAAGCAGGAAAAATAAATAATAACGCTCTCGATCTCGTATGGTCAATATACGAGTGAAGCAAACCTCTCGAGTTATAGCGGATATATATTTCAAGTCGAGGGGATTTCAAAATGGCAATGTGCGGCATGAGGCTGCGGATTCCATCAATACGGGCTATGACGAAGGGCCGGGCACATAACGGATCATGATTGGTCGCCAGTCAACATCCATCCACAGCCTTCCACACGTGGAGAAAGAGAGTGCGCGAATTGCCCAATGTGGTAATCTTCGAAATTCGTCACGACGGTTGCCTTTCTCGACCATTTACCTGCGCAGTCATCGATTTTGGTTACGCTTTAGGAGACGACCAACGTCCATTACCTTTCACGATGTCGGCTCAAGCTCCTGCGGCAGCTGCTGCAGAAGCACAGCAACAAGGTGGAATGAGTGTAAGTTGACTTCCGTGTGGGCGGGCGAGGAGAATGCAGGAGTGTGTGCTAACTTGAAATTCAACCAGCCTGCGATCAAATCTGCTCTCCAGGGTCTCGCCATATTTATAGGCACGCAATTCCTATTGAGCCAGTTTATGGGCAAGAAGACTGCTCCTACCACAGCTCCTGGTGAAGGTGGTGCGGTCGTTCCTGGACCGGCTAACACCGGTGTAATTCCTCCCTACAATGCGCGACCAAGCTCTCTAGATGAAGGGGCCACATATAACCCTATGCCTCAAAGAATCGCTCCAATCTGGCCAACGGATAGTCCCCTCGACCTCGTCATCACCATTTCACCCTCTTTTGTCAAAGAGCCTTTATCCAAAGTTCCCAAGGAGAGGTTTATTGCTAAGCTGGATGATTTCGGTCTCGGGAATTTCACCGAGAACCGTGTCATTGACGCGGAATTTGATGTGCCGAAAGATGTGCAGAACAATGGCACCCTTTGGGGGCATTTCTACGTTGGTCTTAAAGGCAGTAAATTGGATCCGGCGGCTGCGGGGTATGATCCCGCAAGAGCATATCATTTTGCATATCCCTTGACCCAGTATATTGCGCAGAAGAAGATTATCAAAACGAAGAATCTGCTTGCGGGTACGAATGAAACTGCTGAGGTGTGTATCATCTCTTTCTTTTGAACGACGTTGAGTGCTAGCACTAATTGACGTCTCAGGAGGAGGAGGAAGAAGTTCCAACCGGTCCAATTATCAAGTCTCATTACCATCCCAATTTCACGATATCCTTTATACCGGATAGTGGCGTCATGAATTTCCCAAGTACACATCCAGCTGTCCAACAATTCATCCAGTTGGAAACAACTGGTGCCCGAGATGGATCTGGTCAAAACAGCTGGTATTACCCAGTCCTCTTTGTTAACACCTTCTGGCAGCTCAAGTCACACATGACGGCCTTGAACGAAACTGTTACTAGATTGCCTATCCATTTCAACCTCAACAACTATGCCAACTGGAAATTTGCTATTATTACTAGTGTCGAGATGGGCGCTAGACAAGCATCCACCGCTGCCGCTCATGGTTAGTAATTATTTGATTGATCAAGCTTCCACTTATGAATTCTTACAGAGCTTAAACTAATATTATTTTAGGTCAATCTGTTCCGGGCGGTGGAGATGGTACTGAATTTGAGATGATCAAGGGGATTTTATTGGATACTAACCCAATCTTACTCGGAACGACTGTTGTGGTCAGCATTCTACATATGCTTTTCGAGATGTTGGCTTTCAAGTCTGATATCAGCCATTACCGAAACAAGAAGAACAATATTGGTATCTCTGTACGATCCATTCTTGGAAATGTGTTTATGCAAACTGTCATCTTCTTGTACCTCCTCGACAATAACGAGAATACAAGTAAGTCTTTCTCCCCAATTCTAGTTCTAGCTATTCCAATAACTCATATCTTAGGTTGGATGATTCTCTTCTCATCCGGAATGGGCATAGTCCTTGAGCTTTGGAAGGTTACCACGGTCGTGAACGTCCGAGTTCGTGACAGTGCTCCTGGTTCACTCATCCCGTACCGCATCGTCTTCGAAGATAAAACAGTTCTCAGTGAGACTGAAGAGAGGACTAAGGAATACGATGCTATTGCATTCAAATACCTCTACATGATCGCTGTCCCATTGTTGATCGCATACGCAATCTATTCCCTCGTTTACGAGACGCATAAGTCCTGGTACAGCTTCATAATCACCACTCTGGTAGGTAGTGTCTATGCCTACGGATTCCTATTGATGGTCCCGAGTTTGTACATCAACTACCGACTTAAATCGGTAGCACACATGCCTGCCAGGGCCATGATGTACAAATTTCTTAACACCTTTATTGATGACCTTTTCGCATTTACGATCAAGATGCCCTTATTGCATCGATTAGCTACGTTGAGAGATGATGTCATCTTCTTCGTTTACCTTTATCAGAGCTGGAAGTACAAGGTTGATTATACTCGTGTTAATGAGTTTGGACAAGGTGGAGATGATGAGCCTCCTGTTGTTGACGAGAAGAAGGGGGAGGCAAAGGAGATTGAGGCTCCCAAGCCCGATGCTGCTGTGGGAAAAGCGAGTGGTAGTGCAAAGAAAGGGGGAGCCACAAAGAGGAAGTGAGGTGAACGCATATACTCCTTTCTGAAGGTGGGCTGTTGCCGGTTCATTTTCTCTAGGGATAACAGGGCTATAAATGTGATGACATTGGGCCTATATATATTTTTAATCTCATAATGAGTAATAGATTGTCGATGCGTTTATCCCAATTGCTCATATCTTATAAATTTCCTTTGATTATGTACTTTTCTTTCTATGAAACTCTGATGGAGTGGCTTTTTGGTCTGATTGGTGAGTTTGTATCTCATATTTATTCCCTTGCATAATGATGCAAGTTGCTGACCTACAAGCAGCGATTGGAAGGATGGCAATGGATACACCAGCGGTGAGGAGGCACGAAATAGGTACAAAGGGAGCGCTTTAGTGGTTTATTAGGCCTCCAGACACTGTACACGTAATATGTATCTGGTTAATTGACAGTCATGTAGTGATCATGTGTCGACCCAAGGGCGTTTTATAAAAATTCCAGGTAGGATGTCATCCTCGGAGCAACTTTTGATGTGTGACAACTGGAAACTTATCCGAGCTGGATATCAGCTAGAGTCTAGATTCCTACCTGGAACGACATAGAAATATGGTACCACTGACTATTAGAGAAGTCTATGCCGAGGATTAATGAATTCAATCTGATCCACTCCGTATATATATAACTGTCTCCACCTCCTCGTCCTTTGTGGAAATGTGAAGGGCAAAAGGGACATTACATAATTATCGGTCTCGGGTAAGTTTCCTTCTGCGTGATGAGTTCTAGAACTTCTAGTTAGAGAACCAACCACATATGGAAGGTAGAGCGAGCCATCCAAGATGTTACGATTCCACCCAAACAAGAAGAATCCAACGTCGGAGCAAGCACCCGGCTTACGATTTTCTGTCTGATAAGAAAATAAGTTTCTAGACCGCTCCACTTCTTGTCGTTCTTTGCGGTCTCATGATTGAACAAAAAAAAATGGCGAGTTGCAATGACTCAAATCGCCCTCTGGCAGAATCTGGTTCCTAAGTTCTCTTTCTTAAGAGATGATGAGTTGACTGGAAGGTGGCTGTCAAAAGCGCAACCGAATACTTGATTGAAAGAGTAAAAGCAACACAAGGGGGAAATCTCGAGAGGAATAGAAGAAGCCATTCACAAAGCTACGAATCTCGAAATGCATCCTCTGAATATCTTTCACGCTCCTAAATATGTCTATGCAGCGGTCCTCACCTCCTTCGGTGGAGCAATAATGGGGTAGGCCAACTCTATAGATTCTATGAAGAACTATTCTTCTAGGTAATAAACACATGTGCTTACTCAAAATGACAGACTAGACACAGGCAGTATCGGTCCTCTAACAGCTATGCCCCAATTTACAGCCAGCTTCGGCCTCCTATCGCCTAGTGTCCACGGAATCATCGTCTCATCCATCCTCTTGTCTGCTGCATCTGCGTCCTTTTTTGCTGGCCACCTTGCTGATCGAGTCGGGCGAGTACGAGGGATGGCCATTGGTAGTTTTCTGTTTGGTCTCGGAGCGGCGTTCGAAGCTGGCTCTGTGAATCTAGCCATGCTCATCGTTGGTAGACTTCTCACCGGCGTTGGTCAGGGGCTATTCCTCAGCGATCTCATAGTGTGAGTTCTGCCATTTTTCTCTCTTTTCAAAACTATATCGAATCATTGGTGAATATCAAATTTGATTTATTCAAGAGGGCAGAATTGAAATCAATATTGGGTAAATCAAGTTACTGACAATGTTCCACTATTTCAGCTACACAACGGAAATCTCCCCACCAAGCATCCGAGGAACCATGGCCTCGATTCCCCAGTTCCTCACCACAATTGGAGTCTGCCTCGGCTACTTCGTCTGCTATGGAAGCGTCAACAACAATTCCTCTTTCGCCTGGCGCTTTCCATTCGCCTTTCAAGCTTTCGGAGCAGTGACCTTCTCAGTTTCCACTCTCATGTTCCTCCCTGAATCACCTCGATGGTTGACTGCTACAGGGCACCATGAAAGGGCTGAGAAGGTATGGAACGAACTTGGTGTCCTGACTGCTGAGAGAGAAAAGGCTAGCAATGTGAACTCATCGGCAGTCCTGCTTCCTAACATCCCTGCATCAGATATTGGACTCCAGGAACAACAACCTAGTCCTGCTTCATGTGGTAAGGCGCAGGAGAAGGGGTCCCTATGGGATGTATTTGGAAAGGATGTTTGGAGACGAACGCTCCTAGGAGTTTTCTTATTAGGGATGCAGCAGCTAAGTGGAATAGACGGTGTGCTTTATGTATGTCCTCCTTTTCATTTAATATTCTAGCCGTCTCTCTTTACTTCTCCTCCCTCCGGGCTCAGAATGAACAGTCCCATTGACAACGCACAGTATGCGCCCCAGCTCTTCCGTCAAGCCGGTCTTGACAGCTCCAAGGCCTCATTCCTCGCCTCTGGTGTCTCCGCTCTCCTAATGTTCGCCATCACTATCCCAGCCTTCCTCTTCGCAGACCGCTGGGGCCGACGAACGTCTACCATCTTCGGCGGCATAGTCATGGCATGCTGCATGTTAGCCATGGGTCTCCTCTACGCAACGAATAGTGTACACGGCAGCAGTGGAGCAGCCAGATGGTTAGTAATTGTACTGATATATGTCTTCAGCTTGACTTTTTGTGGGACGTGGGCTGTTGGTATCAAGGTATACGTGGGCGAGATCCAACCGCCGAAGACGAGAGCTGGGGCTACAAGTCTGGCTCATAGTTCTTGTTGGGTAAGCAGAATACACCATCCCTCCCCCCCCCTTATTTCTCCTATCTGTTGTACTCATCAGTGGATGTGCTTTCTGCTAACGATCGTTGAAACCACTCAGGTAACCAATTGGATAGTAGCATTCACCACCCCAATCTTCCTCGCGCGGTCCACTTTCGGCGTCTACTTCTTCTTTGGCATATCACTCATCTTGACAGTAGTAGTGTGCCTTTTTGCAATGCCTGAAACAAAGGGTCGATCACTCGAGGACATCGATAGCTCCTTTGAAAAGCAGCGGATTCACTCTGATACTCTTGGCCCACCTCCATTCACCAAACAAGAAAAGAGGGGTATTTGCGAGATCTAAAGAGCGTGTACCTCCTAATCGAAATGAGAGTCTGCTGATAGTAGGAAAACTCATGTGGGAACCTCTATAATTTCAAGAAATTCAAATTGCAAAACGTTGGAATTTAAAGAGTGAAAAGCACAACCCATAGAATTTTGAATTATATATAAAGATCTGAATATCCAGGACTCTCCCCACCTCTCCTCTCCGATTCATACCAGTGAACCTATTAAACGCCATTTCTATTAGATATTGTTGTCCCCGGGGTCTGGTTTCCCATGGAATAATGCGTGAACATAAAATGACTGAAAACACGCCTTCTGCAAAATAAAACAGAAAGGCGTCGTGTATATATAATACAAAAATTACAACAAACGCGTTTACTTTTGATATACATGTTCGACATTCATTATTAGACCTTGCCTGCCCATCTAGGATGCAGCCTTGTCTTGCATAACGTCGATGTATCCGCGTCCCCTCTTTGGTTTCTTCATTGTCCCCTTCCTGGCCGTTGCGGGGCCAAGCAAATCATCAATACTGCTTGCATTACTCATGCTCGTTCCAGGACGACTTGGCGGTCCATTTAGTGGACCACTTCCATTACTGCCGTTTGAAACGCTTCTAATCATAGGTGGTGGCGCCAGGCCTCCAAGTGAGTTGTTGTGAGAGAACGAGGGACGCTCGACATCCAGTGAAGATGATACAGCCCGTTGGGGCGGTGGTGCGGAAGGAGAACTAACTGATCGTGGCCCAACGGATTGCGATCGCGGTGGACCTTTAGGAGGAGGAGGCGTGGCACCCGCTGAAGCAGTATTTTCAGCACCCGCCTTCTTGTTGACCCATCTCTTCAACTCAGGATCATAAACAAAGCTGCTCTCCTCGCCCAGTTTGGCCTTGATTGGTTTATTAAGCTGCTCTGTTTCCTTTTTTCCACCACCGAACCAGCCGGCGAAACCCCAACTCTTCTTGACAGATGCAGCTTCTTTGTCTCGTTTAGCTGTAGACAATTATTAGCATGGAAAATCACTGATTAAAATCTAGAAGAAACCTTACCATCCTCTTCGGCGGCCTTCCTGAATGCCTCATCTGCTTCTCTATCCTTCTCAGCCCTTGTCTTTCCAGCGGGCTTAGCTGGGTTTGGAGGAGGAACCTCATCATCATCGTCATCCATATACCCCTTCTTTTTAGGTTGTGTATCAATAGGAGAATCTGGATCATCATTCATTGTAGCAGGTTCATATGGCGAAGGCTCATAACCACTATCTGTCGGCGGGTCGTAACCACTAGAAGTTAGTGGCCCATACGTATTCGAGGGTGGCTCATAAGTGTTGCCATAGGCCCCAGAAGACTGATCTGATGGAGGTCCATAACCATTTTGAGTAACAGGTTCATAACTACTCGGAGCATAGCCGTTACTAGTAGATTGCGTATTGTCAAGAGGCTTAGCCTCGAAGGAATTAAATGACTGAGCCTCATATGGATTCAGAGACGCAGAGTCAGAGGCCAAATTCGACAATGGTGCATATGAATCTACATTTGAAGGCGGCGTATAAGATGGTTGCACTGCATAAGGCGAATTCCCCTGCGGGGCATAGCCATCCTGAGAAGGTTGAGAGGACGGTCGATACTCAGACGAGAGCCTTGCTGGTTCGTATGACCCACGTCTAATTTCACTTGCAGAACGTTCGTACGAACCTCGAGGATGAGAGGCATAAGTCGAGGCGTGGTGTGGGTCATGCGAGGAACCAGGTGGGGTGTAAGCTCCTCCAGGCGCGTATCGCGAATTCACCTTCGGTGGTTGCACCGCCCCATTCGCAGCATAACCATTACCATAGGACCCATTGATTTCCGAATTCGAGGGAGAACGACTGACGGTTGGTGTACTCCCTGCGATCCTTGCGAATGGACCAATATCTGCGCCGCCGCTATTAGATGTTACTGGTGACTCAGCTTCTTGGTCATCACCAGCAACAAACTTATTAAATGTCGCCCACACCGAGCCTGAAACTTTGTCGATACTAGGCTTAGAAATCCAGGAAGAAGATCCATCCTTCGGAGATTGTTTGAGCCGTTTACTCAGATCATCGACAGCATTAACAAGTAACGGATGGTAGTAAGGCGACCTTTTTGTTTGAGAAGTGATTGATGAAGCAATTACTTCGCAGTATTGCAAGGCTTTGTCCCGATAGCCATGCTCTGCCAGGAATAAGGCATGTTGCATCTTGTAAACCGCGAGATGAGGCATGAAAACAGGAATACTTGACGTGTTTGATAGAGACAATCCATACTCGTAGACTTCGGTGAGTAAGATAGGCTCTAACTCCTTGTCAAAATCAAAAGGTTGGCGTCGATGATCAGATCCGACAAGAACGATACTGGAGGAAGGATCGTCCTTGCCGCCAAATACTGTATGACTTCTGGCAAATAGATAGCAAATGTGTGCTGCTTCTGCTCTATCGTAATCAGACAAAAGGTTACCTAGTGACTTGAGAGCCTGACTATCATCTGTGCTCCGGTTACTAAGTGCAAGACAGAGAGTCTCCCGCCATCTATTAAGACCATCCAGTGCATCTTTCGACGGCCCTTGAGCATTTGAAGTGCTAACCATTTGGTAGCCGGCGCGGGCAGAAAGCGGTACTAGTTCGTCGATGCTCTCTTCGAAATTGCCAGCAAATATCTCATACAGTGCAGCAAGAGACTCCGTATTTTCTCCGAGTTCTTTCACCTCCTTCTTAACAAATTCCTGCGCCACCCTTTGGTAGAGCTCCTTAGAAACAGTATTTGATATCAGCATTGCATGTCCCCATAAGCGCTTATCAACGGCCTCCCAAACAGCTTTCTCACGATCTCCGCGGAGGAGATGCGTTCTCATATGGTCAATAACTGCTGCATCAACAGGCTCTGCTTTTACTGTAGAGGAGTATGATTGAGCAATACCAGAGAGTTCCGCGCCGGTTGTGTATAATGGCGCGTCCTGTGAATCCTCATCGATTCCAGGAGATAAGATGCTTCGGACAGCTTTGTTAACCTGGGGATTGCCCTCCAAAACTCCATCATACTCTATAAAAGTGCGGAGCACTTTCCAGAGCATCACACGCTCCTCCATCCGCTTGTCCTCGTGGGTCAAACTTGACTGTAATCGGAGGTGTTGTGTGTTCCGCTCGAGAGTCTCAATACCAGATGACAGCCACATAATTACCTCCTTCTTTTTTGATTTCCCTTTCAATGGGCCAGGGAGACTTACAAGTCGCTCTTCAAGGGGGCTAAGGTCCTTAACACTTTGGATTTTGACTTCGCCAGGGCTGCGAACAATCATCGGTGCTGTCGTATTAATGCCATAGCGTGGCACATCCTTTGGAAAAGATGTGACTACGGTCCCACCAACACCCCAGGCGAAAACCGGCGCGCCTCTCCACCTCTGGAGCGGATCCAATTGCCGACCATCGGTTGGAGGGATATAGTTCATGCCCTGAGAAAACCCTCTTGGACGACTACTGGGATGATCGTTCACTATCTGGGAATAATCTGGAGCATGTGAGCTGGAAGATGCAGGGGAGAACCCTTCTTGTTGATGGCTGAGATCACCCGTTCGATGGCCGCCTCTTGTTGCGGTTGGAGATTGGGTTTTGGACCGCAGAGGAGGGATGATGTTATTCGGAGTGTTGTTGACTAGAGGTGGCATATAACTTGAATTGGAACGCTTAGGTGGAGAAAAGATTCCTTGAGCGCTAAGATTTTGGGGTGGAGGTGTTTGTGAAATGGGTCGCCCTCCATGCAACAGTGGTGTAAAGCTCTGTTGAGGTGGTTGGTTTTGCGACGTTTTCTCCTCCTCCTCCTCACCCTCCTCCTCCTCCTCCTCACGAGTTGGGGGAAGAGAAGATTTTATCAAAGGTTCATATCCAGATCCTGATGAAGAGGACCTGCGGTCAACAACAACTGGCTCCCCGTGACCGCTATGTGGTCGTATCTGAGGGCTTCTCTCAAAATGAGCTAAGGGACTTGAGGTTCGAGGTTGATGAGGAAGAATTGGTGGTGGAGAATTCAACGACGGGGTAGCATATGGTACTGCCGTTGGTCGGGGTGGAGGGGCGACCGAATATCTCGACTGGGCAACCGGTGGTGGAGGGGCGTTGTGGGAATCTGGCATAGGAGGTGCCGGAGAATAACGGGAAGAAACCACCGGTACTGGTCCAGGCGCAGTACTTGATTGAAGTGCTGCGTAAGGGCTAATACGCTCCGGGGGTACTAGACCACCTTGCATTGCCTGAGAAGGTGGTGGAACAGAGGATCCAGGAGGCGGATATTGGCCCGCAGGAGGAGTTCCATAAGGGGGATGTGTGGGAGGAGTAGGCCCAACTACATGGTGTCGTGTAGCAGGTTTTGGTTTTGTGAGCATTGGCAGTTCTTCAAAAAAGGTTGCTTTCGAAGGTGGGGCAGATGAGGCGGGTTTTGGAGACTGAGTAATCTGTGGTGAGTGCAACTGACTCTGCTGAAAAGAGTTACTACTAGCTGGCGGAGAAAAATTTGGCGCAGAGCGTGCAGACGATGGCGGAATGAGAGGATGTGCGCTGCTGCTTCGTGGAGGAGGTATAATTGGTGTTACGGCGGCATTGACTCCCTGGTGCAGTTGTTGCATGCTTACGCGCTTTCGAGGCTTCACAATGTCCATAGGGAGATCATAAGGCGACGTATAACCACCTTTAGATTTGGCGGCGAAGCTCTCGGCCTTCGGCGGGTCAGCCTTCCGGGGAGGTTGTGACTGCAGATTTCCATACGGGGATGCATATGGTGAAGGTACTGCAGGAGACGGAAGTGGTTTGGAGAGATCCGTCAGAAGGGGCGTAGCAGGAGTATATGATGTCGCTGTAGCTGATGCAGTAGGAACAGATGAAGTAGGAATGTATCGACTACCGGTTGTAGTTGCTCTATAACCGTCACTGTTGATGTCTGTGCTCATTGATGCCGTGCTGGTGACTGGTTGACTGTTTGTAGGTATATCGGGCTCTTCTGTGTCTTCAAGAAATCCTTCATCATCACTCCCAAAGAGGGCAGCCGGATCTATACCTGTCTGACGCGTTTCATCGGCCAGAAGTTCATCCTCATCGTCTAAAAACTCATCGCCTTCCAATGCAGCCTTCCATTTCGCTACGAGATCGTCAGAATCACCTCCTGTAGCCGGTTGGGATTCGTCTACCAAAGGATTACCCGGATCGGCGAGCGCTTTAGTAACAATAGTACTTTGGGAAGCTCCGATACCACCTCCAGTGGCTCTTTCAAAGGAATCTTGGGCGGCCATACTTTGCTCTTCTTCCTCTATTATTTGGTCATTACTCCGGTCGTGTTCCTCAAATTGTAAACCCCCGAGCACCTGCTGCGTAGACTTTCTTCCCAGAGAAGGTCGCCCGCCTTCCGCATCAAGATCGTCGCTAGCCAGCTGGCTTTTCTGTGTAAAGAAGTCTGCATCCGCTTCTTCATCATCTGTGCCAAAATCAGGTCCATTAGAATCCTGTGCGGTATGATTGCTCGTCTCATTACTGGACTGAACCAATGGCACGCCTTCCTCATAACGTGCCTCTGCATCAGCCTGATAATCACCTCTGAAAGCTAGGTCGTGGCCCGTAGACGAATGATTTACTCCACCCGGTGGCATATTTTGCCCAGCAAAGAAATCCGATTGATCATCACCACCATCATCTGCGAACAAACCATTCGGTATCGCTTTAACCTCTTTCATTATTTCTTCGGTCTGATTGCGGGGTAGTGACTGTTGACGACCGTGTGTCTCAACCTGGTGCGCGGGGGGGACTGGAGGGAACGAGTTGGTTCTATCAGACTGGGCCATCGATGCGAAGCGATCCCCCTCCGGCGAGGTGACATTCCATTCGCTATCAGCATCATCATCTTCCCCCCAGTTCACGTCATGAGAAACAGTTCGAGCAAATGATGTCGTGCTCAGATGCTTGAGCTTATTAGCAGGGTCCTTAACTGATGATTCCGCTTTGTCTGATCGGTCAGCGTCCTCGACGTGCTGGAGATTCTCATCTGTCTCGGATCCCCCAGATGCTGAGTCGTCGCGCGAATTTTTCGGCGAAGCATGTGCGATATCATCCTCCGCAACAGCACCGCTCGGTAAATGAGGCTGTGGTGGCTCCTCAGCGGTTTCTATACTATGCGCTTCGACCTCTGTGATGGTGGAAGGTTCATCTTGAGTCTCGGCATGAGGAGTTGGAGTCAAATCTTCAATCGCGGGTGAAGGCTCTGCAGATTGCGCCGCAACTAAGTCGTCGGAGGTAGAATTAGATAAAACTGCGGGATTCCCAGTACTGCTGGGATCTTCGCCAGGTAAGGTAGCCATCTTGGATGAAGAAAAGAAGACCGAATACTGCAACCTGTCAGCAGGAGCATCTCACCATTGCAGGCACCCACGCCCCTTATCCGACCAACAAGAGCAGGTTCCTGGCGAGGCGTTGGGGTCTTACTTAATAATATACAATGACGGTCGCTAATTCACAAGTAAAAAAGACAAGTATGAAGCAGAATTGAAGCCATCTGCGACGTGCAGAGATGGGCCAACGATGTTGTTGACGATGGAGGAAAGGGGAGACAGGTCATCAGGTATTACGATTAGGACCGGGTTTAGTTGAAAGGCCAGCTTGCCCACTTGGAGCCTGAGGCCGGGAAAACGCAAAGCCGGCCCGCACGCGGCAAGGCACGTGTCAAGAGCTGCAGCAGGTGAGACGCCTGACGCCTTACCAGGCCCGCGAGGCCCGTGTGAGGCAGCAGCAACTTCATGCGACGTCGATGCCACCGTTGCTTCTGTCTGTCCCAAACCCGCCAGAATCACCGGCCGGACGCTCTCCAATATCCTGACAGCGCATCGATGAGGCATGTCTTCGAGATCTTATGATGAGCCAAATGCTGCAGACGCACATGACGACCACGACTCCGATTCCGACCTCGAGCTCGACCTGCACGAGCTCGACCCTATTACAACTTCGAGCCCCAAGGCCTCGACCTCCTGGAAAGACCGCAAGTCGCGCAGCGAGAGAGGAGCAACGCACATCCCATTGAGAAACCTGCGTATGGGTGGGTTGCGAGGCTTGGGTAGCCGGAATCGTCGCTATGGAGATCTAGGACGGGACCGGGACCAGGAAGATGACGACTTGAACGGCCACGATGGGGATGCTAGAGATTCTGCGGGAAGTGCAGATGATAACGCGCCATTGCTCTCCAACGGTGGTCGTCGTCGAGAGTCGAGTTTTGCTACCAGCTTTGGATCTCTGCGCCTACCACAGTTCTTATCTGGAACGAATGGACCAGCAGCCGTCACACCCCAAGAAGACGCAGAAGTCCCGGAGGAGGAGCATGATCCGGCTTCCTCTCGGGTTGTGGCGGTTGGTGCCTCCCAATCCACACGATTTCCACCAAATGCTGTTTCAAATGCGAAGTATACTCCCATCAGCTTCCTGCCCAGGACATTGTATAACGAATTCTCCTTTTTCTTCAACATGTACTTTTTACTGGTAGCCCTCTCTCAAATTATACCCCCCTTACAGATAGGATACATCTCGACATATATTGTACCATTAGCGTTTGTTTTGTCTATCACGTTGGGAAAGGAGGCGTATGATGATATTGAACGAAGGCGAAGGGATTCGGAAGCAAATTCTGAAGGATACACGGTTTTAGCATTCGGTCAACCTGGCACCAATGATTCCTCAAGATACCGTCCCAAGGGGAAAAAGAAGCCTAGTCGTGGAAAAGGCAAGAAATTAGTGTCGCAACAGGACCGGCTTTCCGATATTCAGGAGGAAGAGGAAAATACGGAAGCCAATGGATCTAGTTCGGGACCAGCCTCAATGGTTCGCGAAGTCATCAAAAAATCTAAAGATTTAAAAGTTGGTGATGTTCTGAAATTAGGGAAGGATCAGCGAGTCCCGGCAGATGTCGTTATCTTGAAAACCTATTCAAACGAAACAACCCATCAGCCGGCCGATATAGCCCCCGTTTTGCAAAGCATGGAAGAAGAGTCACTTCTGGTTGACCCAGTATCAGATTCTCCGGTCGATCAATCTGCGGCGCTACGGAATACGACCTCCGCTAATGGGGAAGGGCTTGGAGAGGCGTTCATTAGAACAGATCAACTCGATGGAGAGACTGACTGGAAATTACGCCTAGCATCGCCACTCACACAAACCCTCGATGCATCCGAGTTTACTCGTCTCCGTATTGTCGCTGGAAAACCTGACAAAAAGGTCAATGAATTCATTGGTACTGTGGAACTAAGTCCGAAGGGATCGAGATCAAACTATGATATGAGTGATCAAGATACCACAAAAGAAGCAGAATCCGCACCATTGACCATTGACAATACCGCGTGGGCAAATACAGTTCTGGCATCTAACGCAATAACGCTAGCTGCTGTTATCTATACCGGACCTCAAACTCGGTCTGCTCTTTCAACATCGCAGTCTCGTTCAAAAACAGGTCTCTTAGAATATGAGATAAACTCACTGACAAAGATACTCTGTGCTTTGACTCTCACCCTATCAATTGTTCTCGTTGCTTTGGAAGGCTTCGAACATGTTGCAGGTGTCAAATGGTATGTCAAAATAATGCGTTTCTTAGTCCTCTTTTCGACAATTGTCCCAATTAGTCTTCGTGTCAATTTGGATATGGGTAAGAGCGTCTACTCTTGGTTTATCCAGCATGATCCAGAAATGCCCGGTGCTGTTGTACGGACCAGCACAATTCCAGAGGAACTTGGTCGGATTGAATATTTATTGAGCGATAAAACTGGAACCCTGACGCAAAACGAAATGGAGATGAAGAAGATTCATGTGGGAACTGTCTCTTATGCAAATGAAGCCATGGATGAAGTGGCTTCCTATATAAAACAAGGATTTTCAATACCCGTCTCTCACGACAATCACCAGGCCTCCATACTAGTAACGCCTTCATCCAACTTTCTATCCTCTAATACTGGAGGTACCAGGACTCGGCGTGAAATTGGTTCACGTGTTCGTGACGTGGTCCTTGCTCTAGCAATATGCCACAATGTTACTCCAACCGAGGAAGAGGTGGACGGACAGACAATCACGACTTACCAAGCCTCTTCTCCCGACGAGATAGCCATAATTAAATGGACCGAGGCCGTTGGCTTACGACTCATTCATCGTGACCGGAAAGGAATGACCCTCCAGTCGGTAGATAGTGGTCGAACAGTGGTACGTGTCCGAATCCTCGAGATCTTTCCGTTCACATCAGATTCCAAACGTATGGGTGTCGTCGTCCAATTCGAGGAAGGACCAGAAAGCTCCACCAAGAATCCAGACGGTGGCGAGATATGGTTCTTCGAGAAAGGTGCCGACACAGTGATGACCTCTGTTGTTGCTGCAAATGATTGGCTGGATGAAGAAACGGCGAACATGGCTCGTGAAGGTCTTCGAACCCTGGTAGTAGGCAGGAAAAAGTTATCAATTCCGCAGTACAATGAGTTTGCAGCCAGCTATAAAGAGGCTTCCATTGCTATTAATGGACGAGACTCTGGAATGGCGCGGGTTGTTAGCCAATATCTTGAGAGAGACCTTGAACTTCTCGGAGTCACCGGTGTTGAGGACAGGCTACAAAAGGATGTCAAACCTTCCCTAGAATTACTACGAAATGCAGGCATTAAGATATGGATGCTCACAGGTGACAAGGTTGAGACGGCTCGCTGCGTTGCTGTCAGTGCGAAACTCGTAGCTAGGGGCCAATACATTCATACAATTGATAAGCTAAAACGGAAGGACAACGCTCAAGACCATCTCGATTTCCTTCGCAGTAAAACCGACGCATGCTTACTGATCGATGGTGAAAGTTTACAATTGTTTCTTACGCATTTCCGTTCTGAATTTATCTCCCTGGCAGTCCTTTTACCCGCCGTGGTGGCTTGCCGTTGCTCTCCTACTCAAAAGGCAGATGTTGCGAAACTCATCAGAGAATACACCAAAAAGAGGGTCTGCTGCATTGGTGATGGTGGCAACGATGTCTCTATGATCCAAGCGGCAGATGTTGGCGTGGGTATCGTTGGCAAGGAAGGTAGGCAAGCAAGTCTTGCTGCCGACTTTTCTATCGAGCAGTTCTGTCACTTGACGAAGCTGTTGGTTTGGCATGGTCGTAACAGTTACAAGCGGAGTGCGAAACTTGCACAGTTTGTAATTCATAGAGGTCTCATCATCAGTGTGTGTCAAACATTGTATAGTATCGCCATCAAGTTTGAGCCGGATGGCTTGTACAAGGTTAGTTGAAAAATCCCATTCAGTTTTACCAGGTTATGCTAATATTTAAATAGGACTGGCTTTTAGTAGGTTACGCAACTGTCTACACTATGGCACCGGTATTCTCTCTTGTCTTGGATAGAGATGTTGATGAAAATCTAGCCAACCTATATCCAGAACTTTACAAGGAGCTTACGTCTGGGTCTACACTCTCTTACCGTACCTTCTTCATATGGGTGCTTATATCAGTCTACCAAGGATGCATGATTCAGGGGCTTTCGCAGCTCCTCACCGAAGTTGATGGACCAAAGATGGTCGCCGTGAGTTTTACGGTATTGGTCTTCAATGAGCTTTGCATGGTAGCTTTCGAGATCACGACATGGCATATAATAATGATATTGAGCTTGGTTGGAACTGCGCTGGTCTATATTGGATCCATGCCATTCCTCGGAAGATACTTTGATTTAGATTTCATTGTCACTTTGTAAGTTTGAGCCATCCCTACGATTTTAACACAAACTAATTGGATCAGGGGCTTTGTATGGCGAGTTGTCGCTATTTCGGCAATCTCATTGATTCCACCGTATGCTGGGAAGTTAATCAGGAGAGCGGTTAAGCCTCCGTCGTATAGAAAGGTTCAGGCGGTGTAATTCGGGGTTTAACTCCATTGTTGATTTGCATAGCGAGGCGTTTTTGGCGACTTGTGAACTCAAAACTAATATTGTAGCAATTATGCAATTTTGTGCTCTTAATTGTTGCTCTCATTCATGATTGATAAGGTAGCGGTAACCAAAATTTGATATTTTCTCAATGCAACCAAGTTGTGTGTCTACTAGCATTGTCATGTCTTCATTGTTGTAATATCTTAGTCTGGTATTTCATTATTGCAGTTACATTAGGTAAGGCCTTTATATGCTACCAAAGACAAAGATGTTCTTTCATTAACAAAGATTAATAGAACGAGACAATGGGCTGCTGCGGCACATCGTACTGGAGCCAAGTGTCGCTTTCATTTCTATTTAAACTTAGTGGGTCTCTATCATTCTCACATCTGTCGCTCAGAAAAATAGCTCGACTTGGGATTACTCTTTCTAAATACTGGTTTGTAAGTGTAATTGAAAACATAGATATCATTAGCATTTCCGGAACGGCTAATTTGTCTGCTTATTCCTGCTTTTGGTTCATCTTCTAACGCCAATTCAAAAACTATTTCTTGATATTGATCCTGTTTTTCTCATATCTAGTTCACAACTGTTTTCACTACCAATTATTCTATCTCTCTTCTTATGTTATTAGTCACATAGTTCATACCTTCATAATCTCTTCATTCGCCGCTATCAATAAGAATTCTATCATTCTCACTCCCATCCATTCACTTGCTCGCTCCCAATTTTCTATCACTTACCCTCGAAAGGATCACACACAATGGAGACGAAAGATGCTAAAACAGAAATCAGATGGCAGCCCACAATAACTACAAAGGAGTGGCTAGAATTATTACGACTGCCAGTCGCCTACAATACCCGTCGAAGATATTTGCTTACAGGAAAACCACCACTTTTCTTTCTGGGAGCTTCGTTGAGAAAAATCCCGCCATATCGTCGAAGGCGTCAATCATCACTGTCATGGACTGATACTTCCGATGTGTCCACCATGGCTTCGCCTCTTGGTAGCCCAAGGTTTCCCATCGATCGGTCCAATGCTTCCCACATGGAGAGTAATGTTGCTGGCCGAGTGAACTTTTGGCTCAGGGAGCAAGAGGAGAAGAGGAAGAGGGAGTTGGAGATCAAGAGAGAAGAAAGAAGGAGAAGGAGAAAGAGATCAAGTAGAATTGGGAGCGCAAAAAGGCGGGCATCATGCAAGAATAGAAAACGAGATGCCAGAGGATTATTCGCTGTAGTGGATAAAGACTAAAAACAAAGGATTATTGGAGTCGTATCAATCTTCGACTAGTGGTGGAAAGAAGATGAGTACGATTGGATATATGGGGGGCCTTGACATAAATGATACACAGTGTAGTTTGAAAAATAGTGAAATTAATGTTTTACTCTCCACCATCGATCTAATTGCCTGCTGTCAAATCATACAACTTACCG
The DNA here is from genome assembly GCA_002812745.2 of Scytalidium lignicola. NCBI lineage: Eukaryota > Fungi > Ascomycota > Leotiomycetes > Scytalidium > Scytalidium lignicola. The sequence continues at coordinate 33,909 of NCSJ02000247.1, forward strand.
ATCCTCAATCCAATTAAAAGGTCTACAGAGTACAAGCTAAATTATATCACTGCCAGCCTATCTCTCATTACCACCAGCTTTGAAACAGTGAATTATGCCAATCCATTGTGTGACAGGTTTTTTTGAATATAATGACAATTTAATAGAATAAGTTGTTTAGCCATGAGGGGCAAGTCTACTACACGCAATATATCTGTTGCCCCTAAATCCGTGATTTTGAGCCTAAGGCACAAATCGAAATATTGCTTACTAAGCAAGGCTCCAAGACTTCTTCAGCTACTATCCCGCACAAGGCTCCAGAGTCGGGAATAAAGCATCAAACATCTCATTCCATATCGCCACTAACGCCCGATAGTAGAAATAATAGGGCTTTCGGCTCGTCGATAGAAGTACGAGTACATTTTCGTGTATCAACTTATCGCGTCAAATACGTCAACGTCCATAAACTCACCCTACAATGTCCTTTGTTCTCCCTCATCTTTCCACAGGCTGGCATGTCGATCAGGCTATCCTGAGCGAGGAGGAAAGACTTGTAATTATACGCTTTGGTCGTGACTGGGACCCCGATTGCATGAGGCAAGACGAAGTGCTTTACCGTAAGCCTCTCCACTCTCTCTGTTTACTACTACTATTACTAACCTTGGATATTGACAGGCATCGCTGAGCGAGTCAAGAATTTTGCGGTTATCTATGTATGCGATCTTGATGAGGTACCTGACTTCAAGCAGATGTACGGTTAGTAGCACTTTTCCTATTAGTTCCATTTCCTTCTCGAATATCCACGCTGACATTTTTGCGTTGCAGAACTCTATGACCCAATGACCATCATGTTCTTCTTCAGGAACAAACATATGATGTGCGATTTTGGGACCGGAAATAACAATAAACTTAACTGGGTTCTTGATGACAAGCAGGAACTTATCGACATTATAGAGACCATTTATCGTGGAGCCAAGAAGGGCCGTGGTTTGGTCGTCAGCCCTAAGGATTACTCTACACGCTATCGGTATTGAGTCTTGAAACCATTAGAGCGATTATCAATTCAAACCGCCATTTTTTCATACTCTCGGAGCTTCATAGACCACAATCGACCTCCTCAAACGATCATATCCTTGCACTGCTCAGTACCTCGAATCACCGTTAGATGACATGAACTTGAAACAGTAGACATAATATGGAAGGGAACAGGGTTGGGGAACAGTCAGATGAGACTAGGATAGTAGCAAGGAAGCCTGCCTGGTTAAGAAAGATGAAATATATTGAGGTCGGGTTGGGGGGTTCAGTATGTCACGTGCTACCACTTGAAGTGATAGATGGAAGGTATCTCCCTGTCAGTAACGCTGCAGGCAGGTGGCTTCCCCAAGTTTTAGAAGGCCAGAGATCAATTTGTAGTTAACTGATTATCCTGAAAATTGAGTTTCTACTGTACCAACTNAAAAACACTCTACCTACTGACCTCTCCTCAGTCCGTGCAACCAGCATCCTGACATCTAACTTGTGCCATGCCATATTTTAGCTGAGGAACTCAAAGCTTTGAGAGCTGCAAACGCTTCAATTCAACAAAAATTAAGTCAGTCCAGGAAACGCTTAATTCATACTAGCTCCTTGACAGCACAAGAAGCTCAAGTAATTGCTCAATCTAAAGTTGTAGGGCAAAGAAAGTGTAGAGAAGGGTGGCAAAACCCCCCATATCTATGGATTCTTTATAACTATTGTGACGGCCACCAAAGTGCTTAGAGTATGGGATTATTGAAGGTGAATGTGAATGGAATAAGCACGCCAATGTAGCTAATCATTAATTATATTCAAATATTTGTTGTTTACGGTGAAATACCTGCTGTCAGGTGCTCAAGTAGTAAAAAGGTCAGTCAGTTAGGCAAGGGATTTGGTTAGTTATAATGCAAAATAAGTTACATCATAGCTACAAAACACCCAGATTGATGTAATGGTAACATTGCCATTGACACTCGGTCATTGCCTACGGCAATGACCGAGCCCTTCGGGGGCGGCAGCTCTAGGTTCCGAAGGTTCGAATCCTAGGTCTGGCCCGTCTGGGAANTTTTTTTAAATTTCGTATTTCAATTTTTATTTCTTTACAAAGGGCGGGGAAAAGAAGGGAAAGAAGAAGTNAGGGAAGGAGATAGGTTCTGGGAAGGTAGACAACAAGGTAGGTAACAGGATCTGATTTCCGAACAGAGTAGCATTGGATTTCTTCCTCGAGGTCAGAGAAGGAGGGAAGGTACTTTGTTTTGTATCAAAGCTGTCTTTTTTTTTTCAAACGCTACTGTTGAATATATACTACTTTAACTCTATCCGTTACACATGCGACCATAGACTGAGGAATACTGGGCATCCCGTCCGCTCTGCCATACATAAGCCTCAGATCGGGAGATCAGTAGTTGGGTCGGTGACGACCAGCGAATACCTTCTGTTGTATGTTTTTTTGTANTTTTTTTTTGTAGATTTTTGCTAGTGTTGACGATGGTTTGTGGTTGGTGACGAGAGAGGGTTCAGAACTACTATTGGTACGCAAAGGTTATTTTGGCGCTATGGCACGGTAAGAGCAGATATCTGAACTAAAGAAAAGTAATATGATTGAGCACATATATTATTTGTCTATTCATCCAACATGATTTCCCCTAAAACGCCAGGTGCTAGTAGTAAACATTGTAAACATACAAATCTCGGAACAAATCCTAGTCGTACAAGGTTAGTACAGACTTCTTCAAAGTTTACACACTTGCCAATCTCCCAACTTCAGTTGTCCAATGACACCACCTAATTCTCCCTGAACTTCCCTACCTCCTTCCCAGGCCTTAGGACCTGCAAAATACCGAACAAATCCCTCAGGTCCTGAGACGAATAGAAGCTTTTTACCTCCAACCAATTGCTGGCTTTCAGATCTATCCCGTGAGCTAAGCTGCGTGAGCTGTAAAACCTTCTTTTCGTCCAGGAAAGAGCATTCTTCATCCACGAGATACTCCACGGAAATATGGTCTCCATACTTCTTTCGCAAGTCTTCCAATTCTTTAACTAGAGTTCCAGCATGCTGTTCAATAGCATTTGGTTTGTTTAAGAAAGTACCCCACGACCTCTTTGCTGGCTTTGGAGCACCCACACAGTCTTCCCGCCTACGATTTGCCCAAATTATACGTATATTTGGCATGGAACCCTCGTCGCTCCGGCCTTGAACCTCAAACAAAGTATGAATAACCTGGAAAGCAGGTGCAATACCAGTTCCTCCAGCCAAATACACGACATCTGTAACACCTTGAGGGAGATCGATCTCGGGATACGGACCACGAATTTCAATCCTGGCTCCAACCGGCAGGTTATATAAGTAATTCGACATTTCGCCCTTGTGTTCCTTGCGAATATAAAAACGCAAATCACCAGATTCTGTATCGTTCACGGGAGGTAATGGCGTATATGATCGAGCAATTTGTAGCTGCGGCTGCTTGAACTCGACGGACCAGGTACCTTGCTCCCATGATTTCTTGTATGGATCAAACGACGGAGGGGTATTTGAACTGTTGGGATTGGATGGTCTGGCGGTTATAAGAATAGCTGTTGAGGAGGTATGCTCCTTATCGACGACGTCGAAACCTGTGAACCTGGGCTTCTCGAAGATCGCATGTTCCCTTGGAGGATCGGACTGAATGGAGTTGTAGGAGATGGCGCCAACACCAATTAAAGAGCCCAGTAATAGAATCCGTCCAATACGGCGTGGACTAACTTTGGAACCAGCATCCGAATTCGTTATTCCTTCTGCTTGATCAAGTTTCTTGTCTCGATTTCTCAGCTCCTTTGAACTTTGATGCAAAGATAGTTGGCGCTGGTTATTGAAAATTAGGCTGTAAGAAGGAATGCATGCTCCCCATAACTGGCAGCTGCGCTTGGCTGAAGGATGAGATAGATATTTCCATGCAGCCAAGCGTGTGTGCTGCATACCGTTTGGAGGGGACTGACTCGAGGTTGTGATCTGGAGGATTCAAAAATGTTTCTTCAGCGGTTGATTTACTGCCGTGGTGTGGATGTATCATATGGGGGTACACTCTGGGCGGTGGGAGCTTCTTTAACAACGAATCCCCACGCCTAACCCCCGGTAATGCTCCGTGACTCCGCGTGAAACCTGAGGCAACAAAGAATTTCTCAAGAGAGTATAATTTTTAACTCCAAACACAAGGAGAAAATACATATATATATAGATTGAAAGGAGTATATATACCGTGTGATATCTAGAGTTTACATATTAAAAGGTCAGAATCTATCCAGATGCTCGCGCATCCAAATCTACCTCAAGATCCCAGCCAAGCATGTATATATCAGCACACTTCTTTCCTACGTTCTTTCTCCATACGCCCTATATTCCTCCAATTCCAGCAGTGTGCAATCTCTTCCCTTAAACCATAGCATATTCTCGGATGCCATCTATCCGAGAGCAGAAACAACAAAGAAAGAAAAAAAAAGAAAACTCAAGTACGAGATGGGTATGTAGATGTATAAATAATCAAAGAGTGCAACAAATGGTATATGTGCGTGTGTATCCCTCCAAAAAAATGTCCCAAGCGCCTGCCCGCTATATCTACCACAAATAAACAATCCGTCGATTTGAAAAGTAACGAAACGCTGAACTTCGTAATTATTATAAGTTCCATGCTTTCATCGGCCGTTATAATTCTCCGCTCGCCATTACAATATTTCTTGCAAAACCCGGATGTTTGGCTTCAAGAGCTTCCGTCACACTAAGAAGAGAAACCTGGGATCGCTTCAGCTTGTTTAAATATCCCCCCAACACCGTTGTTTCAAAATGTTGAATTGTAAAGTCGATCCCGCTGGTTGCTAAATACGCTAGGAAGAAAAAGACACTCGTAATATTTTGCGAATAATAATGGCAAATCCAATAGTAAAACCTATAGTTCGTGCATGCTCGTAGGGGTATGTTGCAGAAACAAAAAGGGCATCGTCGTCGGATAGTCATTGATAGTAACAAGGGTTTTGTGATGTCCAACTAGGTCGAGTAGTTGGGAAGATTAGACTAATTTTAGAAAGGATGGATTAAAGATGGAATGCCGTCTGCTCGTGTCTCATATTGCGTGTGATTGAATTATTCTATTTGCTCTTCAATGTGGCGGCCCCGGGAAATTGAACTCAGATTTCTCAACACACAGTGTGTTTTCGTCTCTCACTAGATAGAGATATCCCAGCCTAAAATCACGCCGGATTCCAACCATAATGCTGATGTGGCGCTCCAGGCTCCTCCTTAGGATAAGCTCCGTTACTAGCTGGCTCATAGTGCTGCGGCAGATGGTGCCCTGGCGGTGCAGTCGAAACTGGTAAAGAAGTCCCGTATATGCCATTGACATCCGCACCAGTGGTCCACGAGTTCATTGGCATTGAAGAAGGGGGATAATAGTCTCTTGAAGAGCCTTGTGGTGTTGGCTGTGATTCTGGGTTGCCTGCACTATATGGAGCAGGTGGATACCGACTTCCATATGCTGGGTATGAAGATGAGACACTCGACGGTGCCTCTGATGGACCGATGTGTCGTGGAGATTTTGTTGGGCGCGGATTGCTATCGACAAAACGTATAGGTACTGCCCCAGTTGAAGGTAGAGGGTTAGGGTGGTATGGATATTGGGATTGCTGTTGGTGCAATGGCGGTTGCTGTGGTGGAGGCATCGTTGTTGGAGGGGAATGAGAACTTGGGAGTTCTTGATTCGTGCGATTTGCCTGTAGATAGCTGTCCATCGAATAAGGAGGCGGTGGAAAACTGGGGTTTGTTGGGCTGGGATTTTGTTCTGAGATATGCTGAGGTCCAGTCCAACTTGGGTATGATCTAGAGGGGGGACTTATTAGCAGTTACTCTTACTATAAATGATTCTTCAAATCCTTCGACTAGGGGAATCTCTATTCTGATTGTCCACGAAGAGGAGCCGAATGATTTGCTGATGTGGAAGTGAGAAGAGAGCAACTCACTGTTGACGCATCGCCATAGGAGAAGGCGGTAGATTACTAGCATCGAAATTGAAAGTAGTCTGAGGCAATGCATCCATAGAATGTGCCTTTGCAACCTTTGGCTTTCCAACGACAGAACCACCAGCAGCAGTGATCATTTCAGGCGGTGGTCCTCTTGCTGACGAAGACCCAACCAAGGGAATCTCTTTTCGAGCTTGAAAGTTCCTTGGACTTCGACCGCGAACCACAATTGGCGCAGTCGATGTCTCAACAATCGTAGCCGAAGTTCCGTTTGCTAAGTTAGCTTTTATGTTTAGATGGAGAGTAAAATGTTGCTGGAGCTCTCTTCTCCGACCATTGTTTGCTGTCGCTATCCTAAATTGCAGTCTCCGATACGCAATTGGATACACAGCCAGATCACCTTCTCCACTCTCCTGATCTAAAGGTTGGAGGGGTATCGGCAATGGCTCTTGTTCCCCACTTTGAGGAATTTCTGGAGAGTTCGCTGGTGGAGTTTTCCACGGAATAACGATTAATCTGACGTTATGTCCATCGACGGATTCAGTTGCAGAAACAGCCACTTCCATACTGACCACCGGGACTCTTTCTCCTCGTGCGCTTACCACCGAAAGAGGTTCTCGTGGCATGGTTACATTTCCAGAGATTTGGAAGATGTTTCTTCGGTAGCATGTTAGTTCGGGCTGTGACGGTAGTCCCTCGCCAGCAGGCGCCGCCATCTCCGAAAGGAAAAACATCCCGTGAATCTGCGCCGTTAACTCCACATGTTTAACTCTTCCATGAGCATCAATAACAGTCTGTTTATCAGGGTGCCTGGTAAAATACAGTAGCCGGTGATCCTGGTTGATGCCCGATTTAGGGGCTTCAGAAGCGTCTTCCCGAAAATCCTTCATCCCATCCCCGTATGACGCGCTTTCGCTGGCGTGAAAAGGTCTCTTCAAGGATGGGTAGCTGTGATGAGGGGCTAAGGATGGAGGTGAGGCCGTCAAAACTGGTGGTCTGTCCCGGGATTGAAGTTGTGGTTGAGGCTGAGGTCGGGCATTCAATGAAGGGATATCCAAAGAACGATAGTTTGTTTTGGGGAGAGGACGGCCATTATTATTATATTGTAGATTCAGTGGTGGCGTGGGATAGTTGGAATCGAATGTTGGTGGACGAGTATTGATAGGCATCTGAAGACTGTATCCGCCCTGCCAGAGAGGATTGTCCGAGTCCTCTGGCTTTACGTTTGCCATCGTGAGCGAATGCGTTAGGGACATCGATATTGGTGTCGACTTGAAAACATGTCTTTTCTCGAGGGTCTCCCACCTATCGTCCTTTTCCTATCTCCGATCCAAACAATCGCCGTGAGGACCAAACGGGTTTTATGTAATTAGTTGTGGATTGACACAGAGAGTGACGACATAAGGTTCTAGGAGATTCCCCAAAGATTATTGCAAAGACTTAAAAAATAAAAATGCTCTTTGTTTGAGAATTTGGTGTCATAGGAAGCAAAATGATGTTTAGATAGATTTTTAGGTGAAAGACGGATAGAGAACCGACGCCAAAGCTTATGCTGAGGGCATGGTACTAGGATATCATTCGTGAAATTCGTTTTTGACAAGGAGCTCAAAAACGGTCATGGTTTAGGTTGAGCGATGCAAGCCTCATGGCTTTAATGTGCTCCCGGATGCCCCAAACTGTGGGAAAGAGGTGAAGCTTGCCGACCCCCATGAACCTTAGTTCTTAGCTTCCTAGGTGCTAGGTGCTAGGACCTAAATCCCAGTTTCCTTAGAGCTCCCCTCCTGTGCCCCGTCCGCCCGGGAGCTCAACTTGGGATAGGAGGAGCGGCGTAGACCACTCAACTACAGGTTCATTTCGATCCGAGCAACCCAGCGAGCTCCATTCAAGCTACTCTAGGGGACAAGTTCAATACACAGCTATCGTCCTCTAGTGGTGTTGGAACTGCCCCGTAGCTATTGACCAATCTGACCCCGGTATGGCATTTTCGCAACCCATTTCACCGCGATCGCAACCAGTCAACCCCATGCGCAGAATGCACCAGGTATGATTATCTGGATGAGGCCAACGTGGCTGGCGCGTGATCTACATTGGTGATTGCTGGAGCTGCTCAAGAACCGCCACGGCTGCCAATTGGTAGAGGTCGGCATGTTCCTCCAAGTGCCTAAATTCGTGTCTGGATGCCGATCTTCAGTTGGGGCTATATCAAAAGGACGTTGAGCACCAGGGTAAATCTGAAAAGGTCCAGACGCATAGGGTCAATTTGTGTGTTCTGCGGGCCACATCCCAAAGGGGCACATATCCGTGACAGGCCTGCTTTAACGGGATTAGTAGCCTGGAGCCGTTGACCGCTGGGGCCCGGTCACGGCCCTTACGCTTTTTGGCCCACGAACCAGTGATTGACCACTGAAGGTAACGATAATACGAAATAGGCCTTGGGGGATGGGAGAAGCTCCACAGCCGGAAAGGGAACCCTGAAGCCTCGTCAGCCACCTGACAGGCTTGCAGGATTCGCTTTGTGATCGGTGTGTAGGTTTTTTTTGTTTTGGCGAGGAAACAGGAAGCAGAACGATAATGGTAGGGGTCTCTGACTTGGTCCCAAGCGCAATAAACTATTGCCCGTGTGCGATATCCTGGGCAGGGTCGCGCTTGTCAGGTCTGAATCAGCAAAGCCGTTGCTGGAGTGGATAGCACCCCTTAACCTGAAAGCGGCGGCGAATGGTGATGCAGCTCTTCGTTTCCGGCCCCGCGAATGCAAAACTGAAGGCCGAGGAAGGTCGGGGGCCCATAACGGTAGCGTGGGTAGCAAGCGGAGTCCCTGTTTAAGACAACCAAGGCCCTAGCAGCCTTCATCTCTGGTAACGAGAAGCCCGCAACCCGAATCTGTGCAATATCGCTCAGTCCAGTAATAGCGGCAGCGAGATTTATACCACAGTACGCAGTACCGTACGGAAGGCTTGCCTAGAAACAGTCCCGGGATGCGTGGCCCAGTCATTGGTCATGTACCGTATCAGTGGTATCATATTCAAACGCGTTTGAGTCGTGATACACAGTGCTGTGGAAACCAAACCAGTAAGCACCGGTCAAGAATCCTGCAGACACCTTGGCGAAGAGCAAAGGGACGAGTTATTTCTGAAATGTCGAATTGGGAAGATACTGCAGGATATCGCGCCACATCGAGTTTCCTCGAGCCGGTTCCACAATTAAGTACGGTATTGTCCGGTCCTGCGATGATTCGTCCGTCCATGAGTCAGTCTAGTAATGAATACAGTAGCTCAGGATATTGAACTGTACGAGGTTACTGACTGGGAATATTTTTTTCTTGCAATTGCCGTAATTGTCCCCTGCCACCCGCATATCACATCACTCCACCCAAGAGCAATATTTATTGCAGCGATCGCACACCGCATTGTGCACGCAGCGGCCAGCAGACGTTCCTGCCGGATGATCCACATCTCTTGCTGCCGACTGATCCTGCATGCCCTGGACTGCCACATAGGCGATCGTCAGCGCAACGTCGGAGGTTTGTTGCGAATAATGGGACAGCCAAGGTTCTGACTCCGTTGAGTCAAGATACCGCGACAGTGGTCACTCAGCTTCTCGGCCATGTTTTCTTCTCCTGTTGGGCCAGCAGTCGCGTTTGTTGACGAACTTCAGCTCGCATGGCATTGGGGCGCCAACCTAGGGGTTCCTCGGGCTTGGACCCAGGATGGCAGGGAGCAGAATGTGGAAAAACTGTGGGAAAACGGTGGGTTATCGAGTCCTCGGTGCCTGGGTCCCGCGACAAAGTCGTGAAAAATGGAGCCAGACTGTTACAAGTACTGGCCAGGAAGTTCAAGTAGCAACGATGTGAGCCGCTGGAGGCTAATTGCCATTGTCGGTACCAGAGGAAGGGTCGGCGCAAAGAATGACTTTGCTTCCCGCCGTTGCAGTAACGGTACGATAAAGTATGGTACAGTAGTTGCTTTGCTTAACAGATCTTGCACCACGAACTGCTCGTCAGTAGCTCTCCATCTAGATGCTGACAGCAGACGCTGTACCTGTACCTGACGTTAGCCCACCTCCTGGTGGTTCAGCCGCCGTAGATCTAACTGCAGTAATGCCCCGAGGACAAGCTTCAAGTTGCTGTTTTTTCTTCTCCAAGCCATGTGCCAACGCACCGTGCAAGCTCAACACAATGAGTTGTCCCCCGCCTCCTCTCCCCTTTGCAGCTGGCATGGCATCTGGGCAAGAATCTCCATTTCCTATTCCTAAACAACTATCCTCTGCAGCAATCTCAAGCGCGTACAGCACATCTACAGTACGGTACAGAATCCTCGTTCGGCCGCGTTGAAGAATCTGTGGATTTTGAACAACAGTGCTGTGGGTTTGGCCCTTCGATCCCTACCGGCTCGCCTCGGGCAAACTTGCCATCCCATGCGTTATCTGCATCGCCGTTCCATCTTGCATTTGCTTCAACGCCCTGAGCATAAAACGGCTTTGCTTCCTGAAATCTGGAGACGTCTAGGGTCTCTGATTGGGTCTTATTTGGTTTGGGGGTCCAGGGCACTCCGCTCCAGCCGAAGCTGCACTCTGAAGCATGGCCGGCCTGCGGTTAGAGGATAGACGGTGCTTGCTGCTTATGAGCCCCGATTTTTGGGCTACTAATTCGGATTAGGCGCACGCTGCCTACTCCAGCCTCTCTTTCTACCTTCTAATCTCTTGCACTTAGGGCTCGTCGGCAACTGAGCCCGAAACTGCCCTGACCATGCCAACGAGACACGACACGAAATTAGATCAAACAGTACCCAATCATCGCACCCTTTATGACACTTTTCCTACCCCGGACAGAGCTGATTCTTGACGGTTAAGCATTCTTCTTCAAATTCCGGTCAGCTGGTTGGCTAGTAACGTTGCATTATCTACTGGTTTGCTGTACTCCGAGGCATTGATCAAACTTGCTCTTTTCGCATTCCGAGATTTGGGTGAATAGAAAGAGGAAAAAAGGCCCGACTGTAGCAATTCTGAAGCATATCATGATATCAAGGACAATGAGAACACAACGAAATCGATTTTGTAAACGGCTATAATTCCGCACTGATACGGCAAGGGGAACAGCGCTGATGATTGCAAACGGGAAACCTGAAGGATTGCTGACGGATAATGTACTGTACAAGTGCAAAAGAGTTCGGTTCCTGATACGTATGCGGTGAGCTCGTCGCAATTATTTCTCCAATGGCCTAGTCATAACTTAATACCGTAGATGTAGTTGGTGAGTTGCACTTTGATCGAGGATGTACCGTAGTCAGAGCAAAAGAAGAAGAAAACAGTCGCGGTTGTCAGCCGCTTGGTTACTTTGGCCCAGTTCCTGCAACCGACTCCATGGGCGCCCCCCAATCTTGTTTCCCACAGTATCATCCTGAAACTCTGCTCCAGACCACAGCTTCGGTATCAGAGCTGGTCATCACCATCTCCGGACTCATACCGAAACCCAGATTCCTGGTCAATAGCGGCGCTTTTAAGGTCCCGTAATGATATGGCGGCGAACTAGCAGTACTTGGACTTTCCTACTGTATTACATCAAATTTTAAAGGCTCCAGATCACGACCCACCCAAGTACTGTGGTAATACGGGATGATCAAACCACTTCAACCCTTGACCTGGCCTCCTGGTGCTGCTCTTATCGGATTTATCCCAGCTAGAAAAATCCCCGACTATCCCACTCACGTCGGTACGGACGCTGCACGGTTATGGTTCGGCAGGCCGTGCGATGCGATGCGGTGAATGGCGGTTGCGCCAGAGAAAGGTCTCAGGGCTTCGTCCGCCGAGGGTGGAGGGCAAAAAGGCAATAATTAATGTGATGTGATGTGCTGGGCAGCACAAAGTGGCGCGCGAAATTCCAAGCGCATTGATTTCGTTTTTAAACTCTATACAGTACCTCCCTACCTCGACCTATAGGTGATACGGTCTACGATTCCTCGTATTAAGGGCCAGCAATTGAGGGTTTCAAACCGGTCTGTTGCACTTTGTGCTGTGTGTTGATCGATATTTCCAACGGAGAGGGAAGATCTTTCCCCTACGAGCCCCTCTGGATTTCGGGAGGTTTTGCCTCGGAGCGGATATGACAGATCAGATTCAAGCGTGTGTCTATCCATTAATATAGCAGTTATTTTCGGATATAGATTCTTGGTAAGCCAGGACGCATCAGGAGCTCGTAGCTTTGAAGTCCACTTTTCTAGGCCATGTTTGCTAGCCTCTGGCCAATAGCATTCTTCCAAGCATGCAAGATATCGCTCTCTCGTCCGATGCAGGTCGTCTGGACAGATTTGGTGATGGGTGGTGGGAAGGCGTGAATGATCTTCTAGTTCTCCTGCTCTTCCTGCCAGTGCAAAGACGAATAATCGCAATAGCTACCTGCTGTCCATTAAGCATATCTTACACGCTGTGTTGTTTATGCGCTGGTAGGAAACGATAAGCCCAAAGTCGCATCAATCTTCGGGCCTTGCAATTGCAGGTTGCCCGCATAATTGAGCAAAGTCACAGTCGGCTGTAGCCAGACGGATGCACCCAGCCATCCCGCTCCTGCAATGGCGACCTGTGCGTGTGTCCACTGCAACTTGCCCCGATTTTCNTTTTTTATATCTCGCCCGACATTCAAGCCAGGGCGCCAAACTTGCTGGAGCCATGACCAAGAGAGGAACCCCACCAGCTCGTCTGCTTCCAATGGTGCGAGGCCACTGATTCCTTTCGGGATCTGGGTCACTGTTCGAGTTCCTTTTTGGTCCTAGTATTGCTGTGGGAGAGCTGGAAGGGACGCTGCGTGCTACCCCGCACTGTTCTAAACGGTCTTCATACATATCTGTCTCTGTCCTGATGAGCTGGAAGATGCTGCTGGCAAACGAGAAAGCTGGCTTGCAGAAGGATCCATGTGATTCTGTTGGGCATTGTTGGTAGATCGTTTCAACAGTTGTACGAGTCAGGATTATCTGGCACTGCTGAAAATTTTTAGGCCGCGGAAGCCGCCAGGCAATTGCTGTTACTGAATGTAAATGATGAATGGCCGTTTGATATGAGCTCTCATCTATGAGCCTTGTACAACATATATCTCATTTTATCCAAATGAAAAGTGACCTGATAACGATGTCGATGTTTCCCGTACACTTTATCATAACGATCCAATTGTCATCGCAGCTAATATAAAGCTAAGTCTTGATTCCCACGTACTAGCTTCTAGTCTTTGGTGGCTGCTTTCCGTTGCACTTTTGACCGGCCGCGGGACTATCCGATTACTTCTAGACCTAGATATTTTCGGTATGCTTGCTAGCTAGTTAGTCACTACATTAGTATCAAATCAATGCAATATTTTTATCAAATGGCTTTTTAAATTGATCAACGTGTTGTTCATACAGTACAACTACCCGGCTAAGTGGTAGAATGCCAAATGAGATAGAAAGTCAGAGATGAGAGAATACAACAACAGCTCTAACGTTTCCAGTGCCTTTGATAGGAATACTCTGGTCGTCGATTGCAATATTCGTGGTTGAGTCAGCCTCGTCGGTTTCAGTGGGCCAATCCCTCCAGATTTCGAGTCGACTTGGTTGTTCGTGCTGCATTTTCCTCATTGCCATTGTGGCCACCCTCTTTGCCTGTGCAGTATCACCAACTTCCATTAAGAGGATCTTAGATTCTAGCTCTCTCTGAAGTTCCAGTAGTCGATAATAGAATATATCTTCTGGAGCACAATCAAGATCCAGATTTCTTTTAGGAACTAATGCTAACTTTGGTTCCCAATGCCTAACAGACCGCGCCGCTTCTTTCATAAACCCGGCTTGAGATATATAGGGAGGGTTCGATATGATGATATCATAACTTGCTGGAAGACTACTTTCTCTCCAAGGCATGAAAATGTCATGATAATGAAACTTTATCTGTGGATATCCATTCCGAGACGCTGGCACTGGCAGTTGGCTGTTTGAAACTAGATTTTCTAGGTTCTCTCTTGATAAGTTAAGTGCGTGTTTGGATATATCTACGCCTGTTACTTCGAGATATGGGAACTTCTTCCATAACAGTGCATACAGCAGGAGAGATATGCATCCACTCCCAGAACATACGTCTAGGATGCTAAGTTTGTTCTGTTGAGCTTTGTTATCGCTCTTTTCAAGGTTGGACTTGAGCCACTCGGGGTCATCTCCGAGCAACAACTGAGAAATATATGCCGTATAGGCCTCTGTCTCTGGCCTACGATTTGTCAAAATATTGTTAATGAAGAGTAAATATGAGCTTACCTTGGTATAAGAACACCAGGGCGGCATTTAATGTCTAAGTCTCCGAATGGTTGAGAGCCAAGAATGTACTGTAATGGCTCTCCTCTGCCCCTCCGTTGGCAAAGCTTCAGCAGTTCATTTGCTCGATATCTGAGGCTCAACTGTCCATTTTCTGTCTCCTGGACGTATTCACGAATCCAGCGAAGCTCATTAATGGCTGATGATAGTGTCCGGCAGCTGGGGAGGAGAACAGGTAGTAGTGGTGAGATAGCATAAGCTTGCCGGATTAAAGAAGGGGAAATGCGAGGCATCGGCCAAGATTTCTAGAACCACAGAACTGGGACCAATTAAATCTCTGGTGCATCCTGTACCATTCAAAATATATGAGACGAGATTCGATATGCTGCTTCTGGAATAGATCCCGAATAATCCAGGGTCGTCTTTTGCTCTGACGGATATACCAGTCCCAGAAAGTCGGTTCGGATCCGAGACGACGGCACTTTCATCATAAAATTTACGGACACCTAGATGGGCCATTGACGTAGACGACGGACATCATAAAGCTCGTCTCAGCTGCGCCTTTCGTATCAGCTATCTAATTTCACTTTGACCCTTTTACTAATGTCCCTGAGATTAGGCATACGATCATCATGGCGGCTGCTAAGCTTGGGGACTGGTGTGACTCGTCGCCATATCTCGAGAGCGATTGATCCACCGTTCCCCACGGTACCAACATGCCCCTCACCAACATGTGCTTGCGCCGCGACGCCAGAGATGCCACAAGGCCTAGAGATTGATCACAAAAGACCACTGAATGGGACTATGGCTGCATACTCAGAACAGGTGTTGATTTGTACTGGAAAAGACGATTGGCCGTCTCGAATTGAAGAGGAGAATTCCGGGGATAATCTTGCCGCGGACATAAAGGAGTTATTGGGCAAGGGTGGAATATATAGTGATGTGCATTTGACCTTTAATTATTATTTACATTATATGTCCTTACCTGCTGATGGTGATATATAGCCATTCCATAATGTTGCAATTACCAATTCGTCATTCCCCTCCTCCTTGCCCCCTCGAGGAGAAGTCCTAACGACGTCTGCATATATCCTTCCAAGCTTCAAATACGTTCCGTTTCTCCCACGAGTCTCTTTTGACAGTGTGCAGGCGTTAGTTAAAGGCTATCTTCTTCCGACCAAATTAAGTCCAGCGCACAACGCTCTGTCTCCAATACATAAAGACCGCTTGTTACGAAGTTCAAGTTACCAGAATATACTATATGGCGTGCAGGACGTTAATGATATATTGGTCTTAATATGTGGACATGGAGGGCGAGATATGAGATGCGGCATAACAGGACCTCTTCTGCGATCTGAATTCGAACGCATGCTTCCTATGAAGGATGTCCAAGTTCTGCATAACCCAGTTAAGATCCCGCTACCCTCTGAAGAGAAGGAGATATCAGGGCCTGAAACTGTAAAGTCAGCTCGAACTGCCCGAGTAGGGGTTATAAGCCACATTGGAGGACACAAATTCGCAGGCAATGTTATCCTTTATATTCCACCGACTATGAAGACAGCATCTGGCGCCACTCATTCCTTGGCGGGATGTGGCATATGGTACGGGAGAGTCGAACCTAAACATGTGGAAGGAATTATACAGGACACTCTTCTCGAGGGAAAAGTAATTAGGGATTTGTTCCGTGGCGGTATTAAGCAGAGCGGGGAAATTTTAAGACTATAGAAGTTAGACAGAAATGATGTATTATTTATGGGTTCTATATGGAGTTCAGAGAAGGCTTTGGAAAACTTATGGACATTCAGGTAAAGGGAATGTTTAGATATGTACACTTTTGTATAGTTAAAATATAAGGATATTTCAACTCCCGAAAGAGAAGTCATATTTCTATAAAGGGAGGGGTTGCTGTTTCTATTAACACTTGGGGTGTGGTTATAAAAATTCAAGGTCGAGCAGTCTGCCACTGTTCACCGCCTAAATTATACTTCGACGACTTCAGAGTGATTGATACCTTTATTAAATTGCATTGTTGTAGTCTTAGACCACTTGTATATATTCTACTTTATCTCATTATCTATGTAGGGTATAAATAATCTGGTAACCTCATTCCAATGTTTGAGATTCCGCATGCAAAACGGTAGGTAGAATACCACGTCTCAAAATTCCTGCTCCAACTGACAGCCTGCTAGTGTGCGCCGCAGCGAACTATTCAATACATCCCGCTCCGTCTCCCCTGCTGGCTCAAATAGCTCTTCAAATGAACATCGAGGTATAGATCCTGAGATTGAATTGCAACTGCAACGACGGCTTGCTTCTATTTACGGGGATATTGAGGTGGATAATGGGCCTATCAGTGATGCCACTGAAAATAATCTAAATGAGGAGGGCGTGGAGGAGGAAGATGTTTTTGAGTTTCGTTTATTTGGTACAAGTAAGGGTGAAACAAGCCTGAAGAATGAACCTAAGCCTGTACAGAAGATCGTATTGAATGACAAAGAGGAGCTTGGCGACGGAGGATTTGTGGGACAAAGAGATATCGGTTTCTATATCCAAGAAAAGGCGACAGGTTATAGAAGGCGAGAGATTGAAGCTATAGCGGTCAGTGGTGAAGATGTTCTTCAGGTAAAAAAGAAGAGGTATTTTGGTTGGGAAGTGCCGTGGCGAGTCACTGTGCTTCGAGATTTCAGTAGTAAGTCTGAAGCTGTGTTGAAAAGGCAAAGCGTGCGAGATCTAGTTGAGGGGAAGAGAAAGAAGCCTGGCAAGAAGAGAAGGATTCTGCTTAGGGTGCGGATGAAGAAAAAGGCGGAGATACAGGAAAAGAAAAGAGCAGAAATGGAGGCTAAGGAAGCCTCTCTGAAGGAAAAGAAGACGAGGAGAAATAGAGAAAAGAAAGTTAAGAGGAAGATGAAAGAGAAGGCGAAAAAGATTGCTGCTAGCGGTGATCCTAGTGGGGGCAATGCTGGTGTGGAGGACGGTGGAGAGGTGGACATAGAGGATAGGGAGTCAAGTTCTGAATGAAAGACGGTCGTTCTGTATTGTTTGGTATCACTCCCAGAATGTCTTAATGCTTTTGATTCCTGTGCTTCCCCATCTATAGGCCACAATGGGAAGATGATGCACCAAATTCGATATATTACTAAATGTGTATTCTTAGTACGATATGCTATGATTACTTGAAAGTT
This sequence comes from Scytalidium lignicola, assembly GCA_002812745.2. Taxonomy (NCBI): domain Eukaryota; kingdom Fungi; phylum Ascomycota; class Leotiomycetes; genus Scytalidium; species Scytalidium lignicola. The sequence goes on from NCSJ02000247.1 coordinate 51,331, forward strand.
CCAAGGATTGAGTCTGTAGAAATGATAGATAGTTAATCACCTTCTACTAAATACGATCGCACGTTCTTCATTCCATTCGAGAACAATATTTTGCACCACTTCAAAACGAGATAATTAACATAATTAGGAGAGAGCCTTTAATTCTGCAAGGATATGCGTATGTAAAAGTATAAGAACCCGTGCATATGCAAGGTGAGGGTATATGTATTCCGAAAACCACGCTATGTTTGTGCCGTAGGTAGATTAATCCAGTAAGAAATAAAAGAAACGCGATCAAAAACCCCAAATCGCTGAATAACCAAAGGACCAACGTGTGTGTCATCCTTAAATATGCCCAGTTTCCCTTGAACACCAATAATCACATGCTTAGTAAAAAAACTAAAAAAAATTCAAATGAACGCTGATGATGAGAAATGAAAGTTTCACCCCTTCCTAAATAACCTTTTGGTACCACCCACCTTCCCCAGGACCCCAAAATCACTCACATGCCTCTTTTCCTTTTCCGCGCTAGCTTTCCTGACCTTATCTTTCATGCTCTCAACCCACTCTTGATCGCGGGCCGAAATATCAACTTTCTTGCTATTCGGTCCTGCAAGTCCTAAGCTACTATCTTCTTCAGTCCAGCTAAGCCGTGAGCTGCTTGAAGCTGTGCTAACGGCTGAACCAGGGGTTTCAGACCACTTATCTCTCCGAGAGCCGAAGAGCATTGGTGTAGAAGGTGGTCTTGTGTCTCTTGCACCTTCGCCTTCACTGCGTCGGGTTTTTCTGACTGCAAGACTTGACGTGGGCCTATCTAATGCTGAACCCGGTCGACTAGCCGGACTAGCTCTACCATTCCGCACAGTCGGCGTTGACATCATTGAACTAGAAGACACGTTTCTAGAGGGTATGTCTTGTATCTCTACCTTATCATCGGCAACGAAAGAGCGCCGCCGATGATGGGCAGCATATTCTTTGAGGTACTCGCCAAAATCAGCCCAGCCACCTCCAACTCGCACCATTACACGTTCTCCGTTCTCTCCCACGAGACGAACAAAAAGTTTTATTGGCGCTTCACCTGTGGTTCTAGAGAGGTGGTAGAGTCTAGTTTCCGAAACAACACCGCTTTGGGCCCGTGGGCGAGTGGAGGGGGCCGGCCTGAGCGTGAATGACGGCGTGGATGACCTGGTGTTGCTCATGCTTGAGTAAGACCTCGTATTACTCATGCTTGAATGCGGTCGAACGCTTGGAGTAAGAACACGTCGTGTCTTTTTTGGCTGTATTAGATCTTGTTGGGTTGTGTCTAGCTCGGACGTGAGCCGTATGTGCGCTGGTATTGATTGTAGTATCTCGCTAATTTGTTGTTGCATCTGATCATCAGCTGCCTTAGTTGGAGATGGCAAAGCTGAATCGGTCGACATGTCCACATTTGGCAGAATGGGAAGTTCGAACGAGGCCTCAGAAGGACCAGGCGAATCTGGACTTTGAGATCGAGATTCGTCCTGGAAAACGTGCAAATATTTTTTAGGAGATATGGCAGGAACTTTAGGAGAGCCCGGAGGAGTATAATCATGAGAAAGTAGCCCTCGTGATCCGAACCTGCCAGCCAATGGTGACTGTTGATTGATAATCGGAGATGCTCGATCTATAGCCCTATCTGATATTGGAGATGGCGAGTTGTCTGGCAGCATTCGAGATATTCTTATATTAGCGGGCCGACTGATAATGACAGTAGACGCATTGGAAGATACACTCCCCCTATGAGAGAAGCTGCCTCTCGGAGACATCTCATAGATCTGTGCCGGTGTCATGAGTGGGCCAGGAGATACACCCGATGGCCTTGGCCAAGGAAGGACTTCATTGTATGAAGCGTTTGCTCCAAAATTGAAATTTCCAAGGTGCATGGTCCTGAATGTATCATATTCTGTCTCTTCGTCTACTGGTGGGAGCGACGACTCTCGGCCATCAGCACTCTGAACACTCCGACTGAAATCTTCCCTTAGTGGAGGATTAAAAGCAGGTGTATTCGGAGAGCTACTCTCGAATATAGGCCGGGGACTTCGGATAGGAGTTGAGACAGGATGGAAGAATTCAGCCGGCTCTTCTTCCAATATCTGAGGTATTGAACTCGAAGTAGAGTGGCTTGATACATATGACAATCTCCGTAGATCCCCTGATGACTCATTGGCAGTAAGGTCGGTATAATCAATGTCATTTACTCTGGTGGATCCATCCGCAGAGAATGACAGGGTTTTGCCAGGAGAATGGATGACGATCCACTCATTTTCTTGGTCTACTGAGATGTTTGCAGAGGAATGTTGAGAAGCATCTATAACCTTCTCAGTGGCTTGCATCGATATGGACTGTGAAGATGGTAGCTCTTCGGTATTACTATTTCCCTCAACAGTCTGATCATTCAAAGACACATTAGACGACGAAGCAAGTACATCAAGTCTCGGCTTTTCGGAAACGTTTGAAACATCTTGACTTCGTTCAGAATCGAAGCTGTTGCTTTCATTGTTCCAAGGATAATCCACCGGGATGGGTGCGGCTGCAATAGCACTAGCACTGTCAGAATCAGGTGTGTCATTGTCAGAAGACGACATATCCGTCCCACTGGATACGGTCAGATCAGGTTCGATTTCCAAATCCGAAAGCAAATGGAGCCGACCAAACTTATTCACGACTGCTGGCAGCTCTTCCGAAATCTCAAGAGCGGAGTCAGATATATTGTTAACCATCGCGCTCTGTATAGCCCCAACTACATCCGAATCATGGCTGTGTGGGCTATGCTCTGCTTCGGCTGGCTCGTTCGCCTTCCCGCCACTGAGAATTGGAGTTGTTAATTCTTCAGCTCTTCTGGTTTGTGTTGTTCCTTGAAGATCATCTGCATCCCCGACGATCATTTCCATCATTGATTCTTCTATGATTGGACCTTGCCCTGCTTCTTCTGCTAGTCGAGCTTCTTCGGCATTTCTGACCTCTGCTAGTCTGAACTCCTCTGCCAACCTGTCACTTTCGGCTTGCCGGGCTTGCTCTGCCTTTCTTTCTTTCTCTAATTTTCTAGCTTCTTCAGCTAGTCTAGCTTCCTCTAACTTTATAGCCTCTTCTGCTAGTCGGGCCTCTTCTAATTTTTGGGCTTCTTCAAATAGACGCGCATCTTCTACTTTTCTAGCCTCCTCTGCTATCCTAATTTCTTCAGCCTTTCTGGCCTCTTCAGCTAGTCGAGCTTTCTCGGCCTTTCTATTTTCTTCGGCTATTCTCTCTTCCTCCCTCTTTCTAGCTTCCTCCTCTTGCTTACGCCTCTCCATCTCGGCTTGCCTCTGCCTCCTCCACTCCTCTTCTCTGACCCTCCTATCGGCAGCAACAACCCACTCTCCATAATCATTTTCAATTTTCTCCATCCTGTCTAACCACTCATCGGGTAGTGTATCATCCCATCCTTCGAGTGTATCAAGCATGAAATCCAGGTGCCTGCCCAAGGCAGCGACTCTATCTCGGAGAGTATCGCGTATGACGTTGAAGGACTGACGGTCGAAAGAGACAGACTCCAGGAGTTCCTCCTGGCGTGAGCGTCGCTTTGGTGTCTCTATTGTCTTCCAAGCAGATGCTAAGGCCAGCTCAGCATCATCCAATGCCTCTAATAATGGCGGGATCTTTCGTAACACAATTAATCTCATACTCCATACGTCCATAAGGCGCATTAACCGCGAGAGATTTGGAAGCGCCTTGAGGACAGTAGCTGTGATGATGGCTGTGAAGTCATCCATGGCAGTATAAGTGCCATAAGAGACAAGATGTTGTTGCTCCTGTTCAGCCGTATCATCTTGCTGCGGAGAATGAAAGCTGGTAGAAGATATTCTTGACGTGGATGTGAAATTTGCAGTGGTCGCCAGGACCTCGTGTTTTATTTCCTCCACGTTCAGATCGTCCATGTCGATTGATATCTCTTCTAGACGGATCTCGTATGCGTTGACTTGAGAGGCAAGAAGGCTGCCGATGTATTCATTATCGTCGCTGTCTGTATTTCTACCTTCCTCATGCTCTTGTGATAGCTTCCTCCTCTTTGGCTCTGGCATTTCGAACCCATCAGACCCTCGGGCCGCCGGCCACGGCCAGTTCGATAATTCCTGTACCCATTCCTTGATCTTCTTGCTTGCAAGCGAGGCCTGCAGGCCAAAAGCACGTTCTGACTGTGTCGCGGCTTCGATGCTGGCCTTTAGGCGGCCAGATGGAGAGGTGAAGGCTTCGAAGGTCGTAGTTGGAGAGAGGTCGGAGAGAATATCGTCTGTAATTCGAGGTCGCGAACGGGATAGAGATCGGGAGTGACTCTGGGTCAAACTAGGCGTGGGCGACGGCGAGAAGGTTCGTAGGCGGTCCATGATTGTTTGCTGTTGTGGTTAGTATATATCGAATAGAACTTATATCCGATGTCTATGTGAGGGAGTCCTCTGTGTAGAAAGATAATGAGACCATGGTAAGAAGGTTAAAATGACCACCAATTGAAAGAGCGTAGGATGGATTGGGTTCTTCACTGCCACCGTGGTTTTGCTGGGTCGTTTGCTCGATGCATGATGACGGTTGTGCTGGCAGGATTCCTTCCGGATGGTGAGACATGCAGAACACGTTCCACACTCTGTGATGAAGTGACTGTTTCTGCCAGAGCGTTTGGGCAGAGAATTTCAGAGAAAGAGAAGGATAAAATGAGTGGGTGATCAGCTGTTTGCTACAAGGAAGGTGTCCACGAGTATGTTGAGGAAGTTTGACGCGAGTCGACTGGTGATGTCTGTGTGGAAATTCGCTTCCTACGTATGGTCGTGATTCACCATGCATAAGCGTTGCATCTCCGGGTGCTACCAGGAAGGATAAGGCGCGTCATCGGAAACTGGCGGTTGAGCTTCACAGTGTGATGCCAAAGCTCTCTCCAGATCACCAGCAAAATGCACCTGGACCCTCTTCTTAAAAGTAATTTCTAATGAAGTTGCGTCTCTTCAGCCTCTAATGGTCCCTCAGGGGCATGAATACCCGGCTAGGTCAATCGCGCCAGGCGCGGTCCCAGTGAGCCAATCAGACGCGACACAACATTTGGAGGTACCTGTCCGCAAGAGATTGCGGAGAGATGTAAAATTACAAGCCCAATGGGAGATTACAAATGCAAATATTTCCATAAGAGGATAAGCCATTATTTGCATGACCATTTCTTGTCTCACACGCAATATATTCTGTCTGTTGGGTTTTTTCTCTTGAAGATCTTTGATGATGATATGTTACGCCTTATGAGTGCGAGATAGTACCTTGACATTGAGGGCCTCCACATTGTGTCCCTCTAGAACAGACAAACTATCACTTCGTATACAGGGAATTCTAAACAGAGCTATTAAATTATAGTATTCTCTTTCTTGTTCGATGTTAATCTTGACAGATTCTGTTGTCAATTAAATCATCAATCGAGACCAAATATCTGTTAAACTCGACCATTCATCAAGTTCTCGCTCTCTGGATCACAAATCCAATCTATCCCTTATCTATTTCCTACAATTCATATTTAAATTAGATACCGTTCTGCAAAAAGATCTTTTTACATATTGGGAGACCGAAAAGTGCCCGTTCTGATGCACGATGACAATAGTCCTGTGGCTGACGATACAGTGAGTTTTGTATTCCGTTGGTTTGGATCACATTAGTCTACCTCATTCACGGAAATTAAGGACCTAATATACGATTCAATGAAGAAATTTGACTATTTGTCTCAGAAGCACTTTGGAGATTTTCGCAGAAAGACTGTCATCAACGTGTTGTAGAAACCATTTTGTAAAGGCAATTTTGCTGTTTATGTGTTCAGCAGGAGTCTCTAAGTGGTTGTACACAGCTATCTTATAGAGACGGCCTTGCAAAAAACTTGAAGGTGTATAATTGACTCTTCATATTAATGATCTCGAAGGAGGTAGTGGTTACCAACGCCAAGCTTTGAAATATAGTTGTCTGGATTGAATGATTGGTCTGCCCTGTTTGACTTTGGCTGTGTGCAAATATTTGTTGCAGATCATGAAAATAAATCCTATAGGTGATAAGCATTGGGTCTAAGGATGCATTATAGTCGGTAATAGCTGATTAGGACTACGGCTATGAGAGTGAAACTGAGAACCTCCTCTTGACCTTGCTGAACAGTGGGTGGACTTTCTAACTCCTCATATAGAAGAACACCGAATTTTTCTATGTGCGATTAACAGATATGATTGCAGCCTGCTCTTGTTCACAAGCTGGCTTCCATTCCACCACCTATGCCATGGCTTCTGCACACCCTTTGCTCATTCATAACACACGATTTTCATTCTGTTTGAATTTTAAACCCATTCCACAACCTCCACTTCTCGATCAAATTTCCTTTCTCGTCAAACAACACTCCTTCGCCCTTCAATAACTCGAGTTTCATTTTCTGATTAACGCCAGATGGCGCATCTTGTGGTTCACCCAAGAATCCTCCAATTGCCTGTTTAATCCCCCTTGTTAATTTCGTAGCTTACTGGCATCACAGCCTCTAAAATACCGAAATCAAGGATTGGATAGACATAGAACGTGTACTTACACCATCAGCTGAAATTATCCTGTGGCAAGGTACTTCAGGAGAGAACGGATTCCTCCTTAATGCGCCTCCTACTGCTCGAGGCGAGGATCCAAGTGCCCGTGAGAGGGCTGCGTAAGTGGAGACACGACCCTGTGGAATTTGACGGAGTAGGTCATAGACACGCTTTAGATATTAGTATTCTGGCTAAAGACAATGAATAAACTGGCGGAATACCTCTTGATATTCAGTCACTGCCATGATTGTAAGACCTTCATAAATTTAGATTAATTATAAGAGGTTGTCTAGAGAGTTTGGTGATATTTAAATAGAATATATGTAAGAATTTTGGTTGAAGAGACCTTACATGCTGATTGGCCACTTCTAGAGCAACTTCAAGAGGACTTGATCGCTCGCGGCATGATTGGTCATATCGATCACAACTTAAGCTACTCATCGTCATTGTCGCCTCTTGACTCAGACCGGCCAATATGTTAAAGATAAAACTTTCCTTATCATCCAGAAGTCCTCATCTTCATTTTCTCTAAATTGACATCTGGTTATCATATCTCATGCATTTGATGAGCCCATCGGATTCAAAATTCGCCACTCCCTCATCCCGCTGGGCAGCACTTCAAAGTCGCAACCCCGCAGCGGAAAACAGCTTCATCTACAGTGTCATCACCACAAAAATATATTGTCGTCCAACATGTCCGTCACGTCTCGCCCGTCGTGCGAACATTGTCTTCCACGATAGTGCCGCCGATGCTGAAAGGGATGGATTCAGACCATGTAGACGGTGTCGACCAGATCTGAAATCCGAGGAAGTGCCTCAGAGAAAAGCTATTGAGAAAGCCTGTCAATTGATTAGAGGAGAGGAGAAGCAGGGGAATGAGACGAAGAAGTGGACTGTAAAAGCCCTGGCGAAGGAGGTCGGATTGACGGAAAGTCATTTTTGTCGATCGTTCAAGAGAGTTATGGGATGTACGATTGGAGAGTATAGGACGAAGATAATCTCCGCTGTGAATGAAGAAAGGGGAATTGGCATAGAAGATAATGCTTCCTACGATGCTACTATTGCCGAGAGTTCTGAGCCTCTTGTGGCAGCCAGCGAGGATGTTACCGCCTCTGAGCCTTGGGACCCTCCCTTTGATGCGACGGCATTCGATCATGGTACATTTATATGGAATAATCATGATGAGTGGAATCAGGATGTTAATATGAACGACTGGATTTCCACAGATACCGGTACAGCAAACTACTACTCACATCCTGGCTCCCTTGCCCTAGAAGACGCTCCAACTTTTGATGGTGAGCCCGATATCTCTCAACCCGATTGAAAAGATCTATGAAGTTCTTGTAATTGTCATCTAACTTGATACTATTACAGTGGCTTGGATTCAAAGTCCGCTATGCTTTGGTCCAGCTGATATAATTTCAGGATTCTGAAGGGGATTAAGTCTTTCACTCACCAATTATTTAACCTGAGGTGTCAAAGCCTGAGAATATTGTTATCACGCGATTGGGTCATATGCGTAAATAAAATAACTCGGATTCCGTTGATATTGCTCAACATACTATATAGTTATTTGCGGACTACTATATTTACCTTCAACCTATTTAGACGATATACTAAAACGGAATATACTTACAAAACCCTGGGACATTCATATATATATATATTCGAAAGAAAGTGAGTTTAGCTATGCTATAAATTAATATATGAATATTTCAAACAAAAGGTGAATTGAAGACGAGGGGATATAATCGGGATTCCCCAAATACTCTAGGCATATTGTCAAAATACCCTCCAACTAGAATACGTGCAGATCAACCCCGCTTCACATATGACCAGTGACCATGGAAAGCCATCCCAGGGTGAAAAACTGTCAGCAATATTGATGCGGTTGAAACCATAGCCCCATCAAACACCATGAAGTAAGTCTCACTATTCCAGAGCTTGCCATGGAATCCACCAGTTAGCTCTACAACTCGATAAGTTGATCTGATTAGAATGGCAATAGCTGCTATAATTGATGCTGTTGATTATATTAGCAAAACTGACGTTTATATTATTCAAGAGATTTTGAACTCACCCTGAATAAATCCAGCAAAATATCTTCTGCGTCTAACGGCTAGACAATAGTCACTCTGGTTCCAAATATGAGGTCTCCTCCTGCAATTATACGCAAAAGCGGCCCCAAGGACCAAGACAATAACCAAACTGAGAACTTGTAAAGCAAGTCCAGCTAGCATCAGGTGAATACCAACGTACTCGAAGCTGCGAGTATCTGCAATGACAGAACAAGCTCCACCGCCGGCTTGAAGACAAAGAGATACAAAATCGGAAACTATGAAAAGAACAACAATCTTTCGAGGAGAAAGAGGAGATAGAGCTGTGCCATAGGTGTTTATGAGTCTACTAAAACAAATGTAGATCGAGGCGCATATGAAGGTTGGTCCAATGGTGAGAGAAATCAAGTACCTGGGCTTGAGATTAGATTGACTGTATGAATTGTATGAGGAATGCAAGGACATAATTACATAAAGAAGGGGCTTTGAATAAAAGGGTTGTAATGCATCTTGATTCTGCCAATATAGCCGCAGAGCTCGAGTGCCATTCCTCCCACTAGTCCAATTGCGTATGTCCATGTTCGATAATAAACTCCGAGGATAACTTGGATGAGGAGTAAAAGCCCAAAGAGGACTCCGAAAAATAAGTTTGCTCCTAGACTTGGATCGTAGGTTACTTGTGCTTGGGTGATGGAGCAGGTATCGAGAGTGCATAGATCAGTTGGTATTGTGTAGTTTGGAGCATGATCTCGAGTGAGAAGCATCATAGTTATAGATGATGCCATCTTACAAATATAGGTGGAAATATTTCAGGTATAACGTGGAAGGAAAGTTTTAATGAGAGAAGGTAGTCATATCTTTTCAAGTCAGGATGACTGGATATTTATCATCTCGAAAATGGAAAGTAGAGGAAAACACTGGCGCTCATGAAAGTTAAATAAAGTCCTGCCAACAATCTCGTCTCTAGATTATTTACTTTCTGACTTCTAAACGATCGTTTAATTTGCTAAAATACTTGTTCTTTTCTGTGAATAGATATCTCAGCCTGGTACGAGTTCTGATATGTTGATGCTCCTCGATCTCTGATTGGCTCGCAGTAGTTTACGAGCCTCGAGGTGTTGATCTTACTCGTTGTCCGATTGGCTCGCTCGTGTTCTCACTAATGCCAGCCCATGACCAAAGAACCACGGCTGCTTTAATGAAATCGTTCAGTTCAAGGTTTCTGTGACAAATTTGAGGTCTAGAATACACACACAATACGAGAGTCCACTGATACGAAGGCTTTGCTTCAAAATTCGTGTGTTTGACATGCGTTTAGACAACCATGATGAGCTTCGCTATGGGGGATTTTTCTCTCAGATCTATAATAATAATGCGTGGTAAAGAGCGGTCGAAAGACATTCATCCTCAAATAGTTGTTTATTTAAACAACAAGATCGATATCACTTCATGAGGACTCTTCTGCTCAATCCACTATGTGAGGGTCATCACCAGCTAACGTATTCCTCGACATACGTGTACGGCCCATCTAAGCCATCTAATTTCCATGAGAGTATAACTTCTGAGGTTCGCTTAACAGGATCTATATCGGTCCCAACACTCTGAATCCTCGCAAACTCAGGAGGTCTACCATCTACTACTATGCCCTGCTCAATGTACTCCTGCTCTTTAGCTATCACTAGTGAAGCTACACTAGCCATGGTTGCTGCGTTCCAAACACCCTCCTGNAAAATTGATAGACCTTAAAAGACTTATGGCTCGTTGACGTATCCATGGCACTCGACAATTAATAGCTGTGAAGTATAACGGTAGTATGATACCTATATCAAGCGAGAGTTTCTGGACTCTGGAGTTGATACTCTTGCGTTCATTGATAACAACCGCAGCTAAGGTTACCACTTCATCAAACTCTGCGTCAAACTTGTCAAATGTAGCGGCTGCAGCCTTTGTGCAAGTGGCAGCTTGAATCTTATACATTCGTTGAACAATTATTAGCACGTTAATAACTGTTTGCTCTTTCCGTGAGAACTTCGATGTCGGCCGATTTAGATATTTTTCAAAACGATAGTTCCAGGTGTCAAACGCTTCCTCTAAGCGTCTAGCTATGAGAAGTGTTCCTTGTGGAAACTCCTCCAGCCTTCTATATTTGTACTCTTCTGAAATACCGCGGATAAGCTGGTAAAGCTGTCCGGTCAATGCATCAAGGAAGAACTTAGCCTGATCTAGACTTGAGAACCTTCCAGGGATGTCTACTCCATCGTGGAATTTAAACATGGCAGGTTTTCTCATTCCTTGATACGTTGACGCGTGAATATCTAAGTTAATGAAGGTACGAGCCAGGTTGCTGTCAACGTCGGAACTTGAGAGTGATGAGTGCTGATCTGAATCCCTAGGGTCAGCGGGCTTGGATTTTTGAAGACTACCGTGTAGAAGTCGTAATGAATTTTCAAGATGAGTAAGAGCATTCAGGTAGTTCTTCTGAATTACTTCGATGGAGATATGTACCAATGCACATATCAAAATAATGTTCATATCGAGCTTTTTGTTCGATGAAAGATAACTTCGAAGTTCTTGAAGAGCTTTGCAATACTGCCGCAATGGAAAGCTGGTCTCAATCGGTACAGCGGTAGTGGGAATAGTAACAGTGTCTAGGGTTTCTGATGCCGATGTTCTCTCATATAAGGCACCTAGAGCAATCACAGCTTGGTTAACAGCAGGTTCTTTGTCGCAGGCTTGAAGCACAAGTTTCCATGTTGATGACCCAAAGAATCCAGCAATGCTTGGTATCGTTTCAGCTCGAAAGAACTCAAACGACCGACGCTCTTGAATATCTTCTGACGGTGACATTTGCGAAGGAGATCGGCCGAGACGAGAAGTAATTGCTCCACTTAGTCGGTCGGGACTCTCCCCATTGCTGCCGTACCCATCACAGACGCGCCCAGTGCTTATACAACGCTGACACAGGGGATGAGTTTCATCACACTTAACTCGCCGAACTCTATACACGATTAGAATTCAACTAATATCTGATGACGGGTCTGTATTCATTATGCGGTTTCTTACTTGCAAGTTTGGCAGCCATTTCTAGACTTTGGTGCCGATCGTCGAATCAAAACCATCTTTCTCCAGTGCAAATGAAGCAGAAACGATTCTATAGATTAATGATATCCAATTAAGAGTAGAAAATTTAGAAAGTATTTGATAATTCCTCTCATTTTAAGGTAGGAAGGTAAAGAATGTTGTCCGAAAGAGCAAATGGAAAAGGATGGGGATTTTAGGTCGTGTAGCTGAAGAATGACGACCAATGTGAATCTTGCTGCTTTAAGTAGCTAACTAGCAACTCGCCTGTCGCCCCCAGGCACCAGCAGCTGAAGAAACTTATTAAGGATAAGACTGGAAAAGGCATGTTATTCAATGCCCCTAAAAAGAAACTACTAATCTCCGTTTTATTAATACATGAGGAATATAAGAGAAATATGGACGCTATCCTCTTGTAACAAGTACATGAATGGAATGCTCCTTAGGACTTTTAAAATATCTTTATGATTATTTATTTATCACCCTTCTTATCTACTTAACGATTGAATGAGACCTTTAGAAGTTTCCTTNAAAAAAGGACCAAAGGCTGTGTTTTAATTTCATGAATTCTAATATGTTATAAAAACCCCGCCATACTATTAAATGCCAAAATTATCTTACCTTATAGGCCCAGAAAGATATTAATTCCCTTGCATCAACTTCTGTAAATAGACTAGCCTATCCTACTAGTTTAACTACGCTAAAATTGCTACCTAAGCTTAATGCCACTGTTGTAGCCTCAGGTATTTGATACACTCACGTGACAAGCCATGGCAAAAGCCATATGAAGTCATAGAGTCGGAGTCGGGGCAATTATCATACCTGTGAGACATTTTCACATGATACGTACGTTTACAGGTGCGTATATGATATGGGAGTATTTCCCCAGCTGTAGCTGTTATTAGCTAGTTGNTTWTGATAGTTGAAATTCATACTGTTCGCGTACGTACCAATG